>CM017440.1:37288379-37521959 GCA_007726485.1 Eragrostis curvula | reverse complement strand
CAGGGTGGATGCCTTTTAAGCGTGATTGGAGTCGATCATCGCTCCACCCTTGATTGGAGACCATCTTCTCTATAAGATCTTTTGCTTGAGTAACGGTTTTGGAGAAAAAGGCTCCTCCAGCAGCGGCATCCATATGTCCACGGGCTGTTGGTGTCAACCCGTTGTAAAAGTGTTGAAGAATGAGCCATTCTTCCATCCCATGGTGTGGGCAGGCTGATGTATATTCTTGGAGCCTTTCCCATGCCTCGGGTATGGATTCATTTGTTGCTTGCTGGAAGCTTGCAATTCTTCCACGAAGGGCATTGGTTTTGCCCATCGGGAAGAACTTAGCGAGGAACGCCGTAGAACATTTGTCCCAAGTGTCAATATTGACGCGGTTTGCATAGAACCATTGTTTCGCTTTCCCAAGGAGGGAGAGCGGAAACAAACGGAGCTTGATAGCATCTTGATTGCCTTCTCCCGTGCCTGACGTGTTGCATATCTCTAGGAACTGTTGGAGATGAGAGTTGGCGTCCTCGGAAGCCTTCCACAAAAGGGTATGGCTTGCACCATCGTGATGAGGCTGGACCTTATGTTAAGTCCGGCGTCACCAACGTCGACGTTGGGTCCAATGGGCACATTGGCGACGGTGGGCGCGGAGTATTCACGAAGGGTCTTTCCAGCCATGACGTTTGACGTAGATGGCGCGGAAGATGCGGGTTCGCTTGTCGAGAGTACTTGAGGGGAGACGACGACGCGGTGTCGAGTCTTCCTCACAAGTGACTCGGGGTTATCAACGAAGTTTTTTGGCAAGTCGAATCCACGCATACACTATCCTGTTTTCACATCAAAGAGAAAACAGATCAAGGTTAGCCTGCATGGGCAATGGTTAAACCACATCAAGTGTAATCATGAACAATCATTGTATTCTTGTTAACCAATGTCTTCCCCGGCAACGGCGCCAGAAATGCTTGTTGGCGTCTCTTACGGTCGCGCGGGAAACACGCGACCGCGGGAGACGCCGGGGGTTATGGATTTGTTCACTTGCACTATTTAACCAGATAATCCACAACTAGTAACAAGTACTAGATATGAATTATAAGGTTTGTCATGTTAAATAGAATATCCGCAAGCGGACGAATAACCCGTTGTAGCATTTCACCCGAGAGTATTCCAGGGTATCGTATTTATATTTTCCCAAAGGAAGACATGGTTGACAAGAGTATTTATGTTCATGGTGTTACAAACGATAGGTGATATAACCACATTCCAATGCAGGGGTAAGGTTTAATGATAATGAGGGATAGTGTGACACACACGAAGGCATTCCACTCTCTCTAATAAAAGGTGAGAGACAATCCTAAGCAATGCTAAGTTAGACTAGCGAGCTACTACTCCAAAGGTACAACATTCATATAGCGTGCACAACCTCTACCTATCATCTAGCATCATGCAAGCACAAGCAAGCGTTTAATGCCTAGGCAACATCGGGAGATCCGGCATACGCAAGGTCTGCCTCGCGACTCCGGCCTATTTACGTACTCCTATGCCGTGCCCGAACGTGGAGGGTTCCTTTGGATGGACAGGGCTGTCACTTCCTGCCACCTACCTCTACAAACCGTGGGACACGCACATACCCAGCAAGAGGACGACGAAACACGTAACATAACTGAAAGGCTTCGTATCATAAAACAAGAGAGAATCGAAAGAGAAAAGAAGTTGGCCGTCATCGAAAAGACAGCGAAGCTAAAAAAAGACATGCTCGAAAAGATAACGCAAGCCCAACAAGAGATCAACGTAATGGACAACAAGCTAAATAAATACAATGAGGAAATAGAGAACCTAAAGAAACAAGAACAAGACATGCACCACAAGACTCGCAAACAAACCGAGCACAAGATGGTGTACGAAGTAAGCAGCTCTAGCAAGGACAACCAGCCATGCATCATCTACAACGAGAACTCGCCTTTGAGCGAAGAGCTACAGAGTGAACCTTGGCCGGTCAATTTCAAAATGCCGAAGATAAAGGCACACCAAGGAAAAACATGTCCGAGAGAGTTCCTCATGTCTTTCGAAGCCGCAGTAGAATCGGGCGGAGGATCAAACTCAACGTATACGAAAGCTTTGGTGATGGCAGTCGAAGGAGTAGCAAAGACATGGTTTTCTACTCTTGAACCAGGATCAATTAATTCTTGGTCCGGATTAAGAAGAGAGTTCATAAACAATTTTCAAGGCTTCCAAGCATCAGAAATTCATCAGGGAAGACTATTTTCTTGCAAACAGAAACCAGACGAAGGCTTAAGGGAATACATGCAGAGATTCATGGAAATAAAGTCAAGAGGAAAGGACGTAGGAGCTTCGACAGTTATCGATGCACTGATGGAAGGCTTGAGGGCTGGCCCTTTCCACTCTGCACTAACAAGGAAGAGACCCAAGACTATCTTCGCACTATTGGACACCTTCGAGAAGTACGCGAGGTCGGATGATGAGTTCCGAAGGAAAAAAGAAGACGAAAAGAAACAATTCCAGCTAATCAAAGATGAAAAGAAGTATAAAGAAGAAAAAGAAGCGAGTCGAAGCAGGAGGCATGACGATAACAGAGACAGTTCGAGAGATCCTAACAGTCGAAGGGTACACAACCTCGAAAACAGAGAAGAAAGGGGCGATGAAAAGAGAACTAAAGACGACGAAAGAGGGAAAGAGCGAAGCAACCATGATAGAGATTGCGAAGACAAAAACAAAGAAAACAATCAGAGAAGCAGTTCTCGCACTCCATACTGTGAGTTGCATGGCGAAGGAAAAGGCCATACAACAAAGCAGTGCCGAAATCTGCAACAATTCAAACAGGAATGGACTGCAGAAAGAGAGGCGAAGAAGGCTATCAGACATACAAGTAACTATCGTGAAAATTGGTCTCAAGGGAACCCAATGTCAATATACCCTTCGCACTCTGTCAATCATGTTGTCAACTACCCAAGAGAAGCTTCGCATCAGGCACAGCAATATGCCTACTCCCAACCTCAAAGCCTGGCAGCATTGCCACCGCCTTCAGAAATGAATCAGCAAAATAATGGAAGAAACACAGAAACAAGCTACACGTCTCAAAGACAAACCATCAACGCTATCTCCGGAGGGTCGACCCAGCAACTAGATTCAAGAAGGGCAAAAAAAGAATACATACGAAGGGTACATAACGTGTCATCAAGGGCTCCGTTTATGAAAACCAAGTGGTCCCACGTCCACATCACCTTCGGAAAAGAAGACGCAAGGGACCTGGATCAACCTCACTCAGACCCATTGGTCATCAAAGCAAATATAAAAGGGTTCGATGTACTCAGAATACTTGTCGATGGAGGAAGTTCAGCTGATATCCTCTTCACCTCTACATATAGAAAGATGAAGCTGAAAAACGAAACACTACAACCAGCAGGAATACCATTAATCGGCTTCACTGGAAAGGTTATCCAAGCGCTGGGAAAAATTAACCTACCAGTAACCTTCGGCGAAGGAGACAACGCAAGAACTGAAGATGTGACCTTCGATGTGGTTGACATTGTTTATCCTTACAATGCAATCTTCGGAAGGGGGTCCATCAATAAGTTCGAAGCGGCCATACATCAAGGCTATCTATGCATGAAGATTCCTGGTCCAATCTCTGTGATCAACGTCCTCGGAGACCAACTCCAAGCAAGAAGTATTGAAGATGGCGAAACCCCTGGAAGGAAGAATGTCCATTTCATCCGAAGAAAGCAAAAGGCCCCATCGCCCAAGACCTTCAGACTAAAAAATTTGTCCATGATATATCAGAGATACATGAGCCGCGTCTACCAAGAACATTTCTTCGGTAGCGCGCGCGATGGCCATATGTAAAAGCACAAAACTCGCGGGGGGTGCACTCTTTTTCCTCACGAGGGTAGCCCTGCGAAGGGTGTGAGGTTTTTTAACGAGGCACCCTCCAAGACTGTAACTTTGGCGTCTCTTACGGTCGCGCGGGAAACACGCGACCGCGGGAGACGCCGGGGGTTATGGATTTGTTCACTTGCATTATTTAACCAAATAATCCACAACTAGTAACAAGTACTAGATATGAATTATAAGGTTTGTCATGTTAAATAGAATATCCGCAAGCGGACGGATAACCCATTGTAGCATTTCACCCGAGAGTATTCCAGGGTATCGTATTTATATTTTTCCAAAGGAAGACATGGTTGACAAGAGTACTTATGTTCATGGTGTTACAAACGATAGGTGATATAATCACATTCCAATGCAGTGGTAAGGTTTAATGATAATGAGGGATAGTGTGACACACACGAAGGCATTCCACTCTCTCTAATAAAAGGCGAGAGACAATCCTAAGCAATGCTAAGTTAGACTAGCGAGCTACTACTCCAAAGGTACAACATTCATATAGCGTGCACAACCTCTACCTATCATCTAGCATCATGCAAGCACAAGCAAGCGTTTAATGCCTAGGCAACATCGGGAGATCCGGCATACGCAAGGTCTGCCTCGCGACTCCGGCCTATTTACGTACTCCTATGCCGTGCCCGAACGTGGAGGGTTCCTTTGGATGGACAGGGCTGTCACTTCCTGCCACCTACCTCTACAAACCGTGGGACACGCACATACCCAAGGGTGGATAGACTACCCCGGCACCATGCCGGCGTTACTAACCACGACTCTAGATCCCTCGAGGCACCCCCAACCCTTCGGATCGACGGGGTGATAAATCTAGAGCACCTTTGCAGGACAATGAGCCCGATGCCTAAACAGGAGAACAACTAGCCTAACTAGCATAAACTAGATAAAAGGGATCAAAGCTAGCACTAAGTCATGCATAAGCGTTCGTCGCTCAAGAACGAGCGACGAACGATGAACGATTAAGCAAGTTCAAGAATAATCGATGATCGAGTATGAACGAACGAAGAACGAACGATGAACGAGCATGAACGAACAACGAACGATCATACAAGATCATGATAGAACTAGCAAGCTCATAACAACTATATGAATACTTGTATTCCATAGATTAAATAACAAGTCTTACAAAGAGAGAGAAAGGATACAAGAGCGCTACCCAATTCTCCACAAGACTTTGGGAGCAATAGGGCAGCCCACTACTCAGCCTAGCACTACCTAGAATTGCCTCTAGCTCTAGTGTGAGGAGGAGGGAATGATCCTTGTGTATTGTGTCTTGGAAGGAGGGGGGGTACCCCTCCTTATATAGTCCTTGAAGGTCGGCAACTTTGAGGCGGTTCCCGAGGTCGGTGGCATTTAATGCAGGGGGAACCGACCTCCAGAGGTCGGTTACAAACCGCCATAGAAAGATGGGCCCAGGGGGCCACCCTGCCAGGTCGGCCGACCTGGCCAGGGGGGGTCGGCCGACCTGTGCCTGGCCCCTCCTGGGCTGGGCTTTGGCAGGTGGCTCCCCCTCTGGGTCCACTTCTCTGGTCCAGGTGCATTTGGCCTTAGTTGTGTTGGACTTTGACGAGATTTGGCCTTTTGTCTTGGAATTGTATTCCCGCGGCGAACGTTGTTGTGTAGAAGTGTTGATTCGTCGCCTTGGGGCATGAGTTCACCTGGATTTCTCCCTTATTCCACCTGCACACTGAAATCTAGAGGTACATGTGGAACTAGGTTATTCTTAAATAAAGTGCATGTAAAGAGTTTCCAATCCTTCTTGTTTATTGAGCTAGTTGACGGTCGAAATTGGTCCGTAACGACCGTCAACAGTAACACAGTTTTATAATTACTTTTTTACCCTAAAAAATGCCAGAGCAATTTCCTGGGGAGCGCAGAAGAGCCAAGGCTCAAGAAATGAAGCTTCGAGCGCAAAAACGATATCAGGCAAAAGCCTAGAGAATCCGAAGGTTACACCAATTAAGTATTTGGTGTAATCTTAGTTTGGATCGATGTATCACGAGGGACGATACAAAGACTTCAGACAAGAGTTGAAGGGAAAGATAAGCAAAGAAAGCCTAATCTACCCAAGTATCGACAAACAGAAACCTTCGCAAAAGGAGAAAAGCGCGATCTTTCGCATGAAAATGTTCAAATATCAAAGAACGAAAACACGAAAACTTGCGTTCCTTAAAGGAAACACAAGGTCATCGTGCAAGAAGCATTAAAAGCTTCGAAAGATATTGAAGAAATCTTCTCTCTGGCAAAGACCTTCGAAAGATTGCTCCAAAAGAAAAGCTTTATTAAGAAAAATTCATTGTCTAAAGGGAACCATCGTCAGGTTCCTGCTTTACAATAAGCCCTAGTTCTAACAGCATTTCATAAATACTGCTATACTCATCAAAATCAAACCCACTCGAAGGCGAGTAAGGCCTCTGAAAAACAGGGTCGACCACTCCAGACGAAGACATCCGTGCAACATGCGAAGCTGCATCGAATCCATAAGATGAACTTTCGCGGCCAGCCGAGCGACCGCGACGACCGCGACCTCCGCCCCTTTTCCTAGAAATCCCTCGGCTAGGAGAAGAAGCATCACGAGAATTACAACCCCCAGAAACCTCAGAATCAGGAAGACCAAGTCTGATGACACCAACAAGGCTACCAGGAGGGAAAACATAACCTTCGACCCCTTCGACAGGGAACAGAGGATCAGAGTCAGTAGACAAAACAAATTCCGAAGAAGACGAGCTCAAAATCTCGATAGCATATTCAACACGAGCCTTCCGAGGAGAAGAAGGCCCAGCAGAAGCAAATTCGCTCAACGAAACCTTTGACGAAGGCTCCGGAGTAGCAAACTCGCTCAAAGAAATATTAGACGAAGCCTGAAGTCCAAAAATCAAGCAAAAATTAATCAAAATAGCATAAAGTTTACAACGATTACAACAATTCTCAATAAGATACAAGTTCGAATGGATGATGTAACCCCTCTCTCGAAGCAAAAATAAATTATTTATACCTCACTCTGAGGTAGACGACCGACAGACTGCACTCGGTTCCAGAAGGATTCGTCAAAATGACTGGCGACCTTCATGAGAGCTTCAACCACAGGACGGGGAGTAGAATCAACGGCAGAAAATTTAAAGTCATCAGAAGCAACCTTCGCCAAAGCATTACTCCCTTCGACATCAAGAGAATGGAGGAGGTCCCGAACAGCCAGATGAATGGCATTGGTAGAGAAGGCCCTACAAGCCTTCACCACGTAAGGAATATTGACAGAGAGCCAAGACTGACGCTGCTCAGTCGAAGGGTCCTCAGGGATCTGATCAGGAGTTGTCCCCACTGAGATAAGAGCGTCCTGAATGTGACTGCGAAGAGAAGACAGCCGAAGCTCCTCAGCCTCAACAAAAGAAGCCGCCTCCTGATCCGTGGTTTCAACTTTTCCGCGAAGGACATTGTTGGCCTCCAAAGCCTCCGCAAGGGACGAATCGAGATCCTCCAGCTGTTTCTCTAGAGAAGCCACCTTCGCCTTAAAATCCTCAGTGGACTTGACGAGGGTTTCCTTCTCAACAGAGAGATCAATCACACGTTTTTCGTTAAGAGCAAGTGCATCCTCTTTCTCCTTGATCTTTGCTTCAAGAGCCGAAAGATCCTTGCGAAGACGGTCTCGATCAGCCCTCGCCAGAGTCAGCTCATTAAACTGGCGAAGGGAGGCCTAGGTAATAGCAAGCGACTAACGAAAACAAGAGCGAAGTTAGAAAGACAAGCAGCTGAGTAAATACAAAAATAACAAACCACTTACCTTCATTTGCGAAGATAGTAAAGACTTGTATAGAGCATCACCACCCTGAAGTACGAGTTCATTCTCCACTTGAGGAAAACGAACCCTCTCTGCAGCAGCAACAAAGGGGGCAGCGGCCCTGGCACTCATAACGAAGGTGTTCGAAGACACCTCGTCACACAGAGCTAAAGAACCCCTAGCAGCTTCGACTGAATCAAAAGTCATGTCAAAAGGGAGAAACTCTCCAAGCATTGCTTCAAAGACTGAGTGTAGGAAAAGGTCACCACCTGCTGAAGGACTAAGGGGCTCACGAAGCCCGACACCCGGTTCCGAAGGAAGTTGAACCTGGGAGCGATCTGTAAGAGGTCCCAAGTTATCAGCAATTTGACGAAGCTCAGCCATACTAAGAGATGAGAGACAACCTTGAGCAGAAGCTTCGGCTACTCCTTCACCATGAACAGGGGCAACAGGAGGAATATCAGGACCCTTAACACAGGTCTTGTTCTGGATCTTAGCCTTCGATCCGGATTTAGCAAGAACAGAATCAGCACCCTTCGAAGCCTTGTCCTGAATCTTGGCCTTCTCAGCGGCACTGACATCATGAACGTCAACTGTAGAAGCAGAAATATCCTTTGCAACAAAAGAAGAACTCTTCGAAGTGACTTTCGCTGAATGTGAAGTCTTCGGCTGATTTGCCGAAGGAACAGCAGCACCCAAAGCCGTCGCATTAGCTTCGCTGACAGCTTTATCGGAGCTGTCCTTCGACGAGGTCTTGTGAGTTTTCAGCTTCTTCTTGGCTTGCTCTTCGCTAGACCTTCGGCTACCAGACATCTTGAAAAAGGACGAAGGAAAAGGATCTCCTATTGTGAAAGGAATTGAATAACCAAAGGAAAGAAGAAGCGCAAAACATGCGATTGAAGAAACAGTGCGCCCACGATGAAGATATATAGAAGGGAAGCGACTATCGGGAACTGAAAAGAAGTACGGAACGAAAACGACAAGACACATGTATGGATCAGAAAGGCACACGGTGTAATCATAAATTAATAAATAAAATTGCCTCTGGTTTTAGTTACACTAATAACACATCACCAATTGAGGGCTAATGTTGGGAACTACACCGAAGCCCCTCTGACTCACGCGAAGGTCAACAGCCACCAGCGAAGGAAGAATGAAAGAGCAGACGGCACAGGAGCCCGAAGTTACCAAACTAAGAGCCATGCTAAAGTAGCCAATGGCATACATGTAAATATAATCATCTCGCCCCCTATAAATATGGAGGGAGATGATCCTGTAATGACATCTGGTTTTGGGGGCCTCGAGCCAAGGACAGAATCATTTGCACCGCACTCGATCTTCTCAACACTCTAAACACCTTCGCCCGGCATCGCGGGCAAAGAAGGGCTTCGCACGTCTGATAACAGGGAACCTGAATGAGAACGTCTTCGTCCGGCTTCGCGGACAAGGAAGGAGGGCTTCGCATGATCCGACAGACGATGATATTCATCCAGGAGGGCTTCGCAGGGTAATCCAAAGGCATTAGAACCCATCGAAGGCTTCGGGCGAGCAAGACTTCATCAACACTCCGTTGGAGGGCTTCGACACGTCACCCATAGACCTTCGATCCCCCAACAGTATAAGAATTTTTTGTTTGATTTGTACGAAATGTTGCCCTTCGGACTTGTATTTCCTAAGGATGTCATGGTGACTTGTGTTGTAAACTTATTATTATTTTTCCTTAATATTTGCTTGGTTTTCTATTTTTAGGATTCCTCTGATTTTTCGTTAAGCGAGTTTGCTACTCCGAATGCTTCTTCTGATGTAGTATCAGAAAAGTGTGTTGCTCCGGAGTCTTCGTCTGAGGTTTCTCTGAGCGAGTTTGCGACTCCGGAGCCCTCTTCTTCTCACTTGATTCGTCATGAACCTCCGATTGAGATTTTCAGTTCTCCTTCGGATATCAATTTGTCCAGTGATTCGGAACCTTTATCCCCTGTTGAAGGCGGTGAGGGTCCTTTCACTTTTCCTCCAGGTAGCCTTGTTGCTATCGGGAGAGTTTATCGTCCCGAGATTGATGTTCCCGAAGGTAGTCGAGGCTGTGTGAAGCGGAGGTCTCGTGGTCGTCGTCCTCGAGGTGGTGGTTCCTCGAATCGAGGTACGGCCAAGAAGAAGAAAGGCGGAAACCTTCGCCATCGTAATTCTTCCACTAATGCCAAGAGTTCTTCTTCATCCTTCGATGCTGCTTCGCATGTGGAACGAATGATTGATTCTGGGGTAATAGATCCCATTTTTCAAAAGCCTTATTCGCCTTCGAGCGGTTATGACATTGATGAATTTGGTATCATATGTCAAATGTTAGTAGAGTTAGGCCTTATTATAAAGCAAGAGCCTGACGATCGTTCTCCATGAATGAGAAATGCTTTAGAGTTGTTTTTTGAAGGAACTTGTTCGTCTTGCTTCGCTTATGGAATAGGTTTCTTCAATATCTTTTTCGAAGTTCTTGCTTCCTGCGTGATGTCCTTCTGTTTTTGGTAAGACTTGAGGTTTTCAGGCCTGAAACTTGTGTTTTTGGATTTTTGTCCCGGCGAGGGTGTTTTTTTTTTTATATTCCTGGTGTCAGGCAATGAGGGGAAATTTTAACTCTTTGTTTGTTCTGACACCTTCGATTTGTATGTTGAGGGCTTGGCAATATTTTTTATTATGCGAGACCTCGAGAATTTTCTTAGACTTTTGTCTGCTTTTCTTTCGCTCTAGGCCTTTGGCCCGATTTTTCTTTTTTGCTTAGCCGATGGTTTCTCTCTTTTGAGGCCATGACTTTGCTTTCTTGTTATGGCTTCCATTTTTGGAGTCCATAGTACAAGCTTTTATGATACTTTTTGTATCTGAGGGGTTTGTGTTGTTTCTTGTAACACACAAACCCTAAGTTTGGTTACACCAAATTTTGTTTTGGTGCACCCTTCGCTTTGGTCTAGGCTTTTTGCCTGAATTCGTCTGTTAAGCTCGTGGCTTGGCCTTCTATGAGGCTCCTCAGTAAAATTGCTCTGGAATGTTTTGAGGGAAAAAGGTAATTATAAAACTGGTGTACAGTTCTTGGAGGGTGCCTCGTTAAAAAACCTCACACCCTTCGCAGGGCTTCCCTCGTGAGGAAAAAGAGTGCACCCCCCGCATGTCTTTTATGTTTTACACATAAGCGTCATTCGCTCTACCAAGGAGTTGTTCTGTTAACTCTTTGTAGTAGCGGTTCATGCGGTTTTGAAGTATCTTCGCCGAGCTCTTGAGGCCGAAAATCTTGAATGATGGTGTATCTTGCATTTCTCTTATGAGGTGGATGTTTTTCCTTCCAGGGGTTTCATTATCTTCGATAGCTCTTGCTTGTATTTGATCTCCGAAGACCCTGATCACGGAGATTGGTCCCTGGATTTTCATGCATAGATACGCTTGATGTATGACAGCTTCGAACTTGTTGATGGATCCTCTCCCAAATATCGCATTGTATGGGTATACGAGGTCGACCACATCAAAGATGATATCTTCGGTTCTTGCATTTTCACCTTCGCCAAAAGTCACTGGTAATTCAATCTTCCCCAAAGCTTGTATAATCTTTCCCGTGAAACTGACCAGAGGGATTCCTGCTGGTTGAAGGGTTTTCATTTTCCAGGTTCATTCTTCTGAAAGTTGACACGAATAGGATATCGGCTGAGCTTCCCCCATCAATCAATATTCTGGAGACATCAAATCCCTTGATATTTGCTTCGATGACAAGCGGATCAGAATGCGGTTGGACTAAGTTTCTTGCATCTTCTTGTCCGAAGGTTATGTCCATGTGGGACCACCTTGTTTTGACGAAGGGAGCCCCCAAAGAGACATGCTGAACCCTTCGCATAAGCTCTTTTCTTGCCCTTCTTGAATCCAGCTGTTGTGTTGACCCTCCCGTGATGGCATTTATTCGTTGCCTTCGCACCTCGCTATTGACTTCTGACTGCCTAGCATTGGTTTGATTGTTTGTATCTGGCGGTGTGGTAATGCGGCCAGACTTTGTGGTTGGTGATAATTTTGATACTGTAAATGGTGCGAAGACTCAGTGGGGTAGCTGACCACGTGATTCACAAAGTTCGAAGGGTAGAATGGGCGATTGTTGTTCTGAGACCAATCTTCTCGGAGATTGCCCATGTGTCGAATGGCTTTCTTTGCTTCTCTGTTGGTTAGCCAAGTTTACTTGTATGCCTGAAAATCACGGCACTGTTTGGTTGTGTGCCCTTTACCTTCGCCGTGCAATTCGCACGTAACGTTGCGGGAACTCGACTTTTGGCCACCCTCTCGATTTCTTTCTTCGTGATCTTTGTCACTGTTGCTGCGCCCTTTTCCTTTTTCACCCTCTCTAGTTCTTTTTTCGTCTCCTCTTTCTTCTCTATTTTCTAGATTGTGTACTCTTCGGCTGCTATGATCTCTGTTGTTTTCTTTGTTTTCGTCATGCCTTCGGCTTCGGCTTGAATCTCTGTCTTCTTTGGCTTTCTTCTCATCTCTCAGCTGCTGAGTTTGCTTCTTTTCGTCATCCTTCTTTCTTCTGAACTCGTCATCAGATCTTGCGTACTTCTCGAAGACATCGAGGAGTCCGAAGATTGTGGTGGGTGTTTTCCTTGCCAGTGAGGAGTGAAAAGGTCCAGCCCTCAATCCCTCCATTAGTGCATCGATTACTGTGGAGGCCGCTACTCCTCTGGCCTTCGACTTAATTTCCATGAACCTCTGGATGTATTCTCTGAGGCCTTCGTCACTTTTTTGCTTGCAGGAGAATAGCTTTCCCTGATGAACTTCTTCAGCTTGGAAACCCTGGAAGTTGTTTATGAATTCTTTCCTCAATTCGGACCATGAATTGATTGATCCTGGTTATAGAGTGGAGAACCAGGTTTTTGCAGTCCCCTCGATTGCCATAACCAGAGCCTTCGCGTAAGTGGAATTTGTTCCTCCGCCTGATTCGACCGCAGCTTCGAATGACATCAGGAATTCCCTTGGGTCAGATTTTCCTTGATATGCTTTTATCTTTGGCATTTTGAAGTTGACAGGCCATGACTCATTTTGCAGTTCTTCGCTTAGAGGTGAGTTCTCATTGAACATTGAAGTTGGTTGAGCGTCTCTGCTTGTGCTGCTTACTTCATAAACGATTCTCCCTTTGTTGTTCTTTTGCACTTTCTTTGGTTGGCTCTGGCTTAGCTTCTTGAGGTTGTTTATCTCTTGGTTTACCTGGTCTAACCTTTCGTCCATTTCTTCGATATCCCTTTGCGTTTGCCTTATCTTCTGCAGCATGTCTATTTTCAGTTTTTGCCTTTTCTCAACGAAGGCATGTCGTTTTTCCCTCTCAACTCTTTCCTTCTCCAGGATGCGAAGTTGCTCTGCTATGAAATCGGCTTCGTCATCTACTGCCTCATCATCCTCCGAAGGGTTGTTTTCTGCCTGCGAAGCATTTTCATTATTGTTTTGTGTTCTTTTTAGAGCTTCTTGCTGCCTTATAGCTTCTTCCTGTCTTGTTATTTCTTCGGCTCAGGTTGCCTGTTCAGCTCGTGCGATTTCGGCTTGTGCTTCTCGTTCCTTCGCGATTTTGTCTTCTTCTTCCTTGGCTAGTCGCTCTCTTTCTTCAGCTTCCGCGCGTTGTGTCTCAATGTCTACTGTCTTTGATGACTTGCCTCTCGCCATCTTGAGTTGTTGATCGTGGTCGTGGGTTCGATCCCCACGGTCGGCGCCAAATATTGGGGGATCGAAGGTCTTGAGAGACTCGGCGAAGCCCTCCAACGAGTGTTGTAGTGGAAGTCGGTCCTCGCGAAGCCCTCCGAAGGTTCTTATTCTCGGAGTAGAGCCTCGCGAAGCCTCGTCGCTCCTTGGATGGCTTCTTCTGCTTTCAGCGAAGCCCTCCTGAAGTGTTAACGTTCTATGATACTTACGTTGTTCAATACCCGAAGCCCTCAGTCGTCCGCGATGCCGGGCGAAGGGGTAAAAACACGATAGAGAATTATGGACGGAGTAAATGATGTCTCTTTGGCTCGTGGCCCGAAAAACAGATGTCATTACAGGAGCTCTCCCCTCCATATTTATAAGGGGGGGAGAGACCAATATTACAGCCATACCACTGGGCAATTCTGTTACGGCTCTAAGTGTTAGGCTTCACTCTGGCTCATATTCTATATCCTTCACCGTACGTCATAATACCTTCGTCTGGAGTCAAACACCCTTCGCATGATGCAAAGAGACTTCGGCGTTATCTCCAATATGGACAACAACGTGTGTTTGCTGGATGGGTGACGTCTGCATAAACCTTTCAGTGGGAATTCTGATGTAGTATGGTAATGGCTAATGGGGAAAGGAGTGTGATGCTGGAATATATTTGAGATGATCTTGACCGTGCCACGGGAGAAAAGCATCAAAATACTACTGTTTATTTAAATGAATTGAGTTTATTATTTGTTTCTTCAAGTTCAAGTTGTATGTAACTATTTCTAACCTTTGACTCAATGATAAAGAATTTATGCCATAGATAGATATATGTTGTTTGTACGGGCGCTCACCTAGTCCTCCTACATATATTCTCTTAACCACCAAAACATTTCCTCCAAGTTGATTCTACATTGTGATTGTTCATAGTTCCTTTTTTGTCCTCAGACATATACAACTTCTAACAAATGGTCTAAAATTTGTTTTATGTTGTTGGATCATAAAAATATCTGTGCAGTCATGTCAATAGTCTATGTTTTCATTTTTTGCAAGCCAGTAATTTAATGAAAGCTTACTGATATACGACAATAGTACATTTTTATCAAAGGGCCAACAACTCCATACACGGGTTTCAAGTCCATGTAGTGCCATATCTATGGATTTGATTCAAATCCCTCACGAGAAAAATATCTACAGACTTGATTTCATCTCCGTCCATGGTTCTTTTACTTCATCCTTCCATAAAATCTGTTTACATTGACAATTTCTTTTTGCCCTTCATCAAATATATATGGGTTTTCAACAAATTATTTTTAAAAAGTGGGTCAATCGCTTGATGGTTCCTAAAATGATTGGGTCCGATTGCGCCCCGCACTCATGTCTATAGTATAAGTTTTAATGTTTTTTGGTTCAAGTGAAAAATTCATAAGGGCTAACAAATGAAAAGCCCCTCTTGATGGACATGGTTTATAATTCTAAAGGCCCTTTGATAGGGCTGTGACTATGATGTCTTCGACTGTGGCCATAGCTTCTTTGGAAAAATGGCTATACTGGTTGTGTTTGCAGCTGCGTTTGAAACATTTGGTAAAACGACTTTTTCTGCAGCTTCTTCTTATATTCAGAAAGAAATATGTAAAGCGGAGGGTACCGTGGAAAAAAGAAGCCGGTAAAACTACCATTTTGTGGCTTCATGCTCCACCTCTTTTTGTTTGCAGCTTCCTTCTTTTTTTTTTAAGAGAAGCGCCTGAGGAAACACCCCCTTTGGTTGAGAATTACGTGAAGCCACTAGACAAGTGATTGGAGAAGCTCTACCAAAATTGGCCTAACCCTGTTAAGAAGGTAGCCTTGTAACTAAGAGTTTCAGATGTGGACCGTGCCGATGCTCGTGCGGTGCCATTGCAATGGATTCCTTCCATCTCCATCCACAGTAGTTTTATTTCAGAAAAAGAAATATATGACCCTATATATGGACCTGCTATTACATACCCAGCCACAAAATAGTGCTTTGCAATGTGGTAATTTATGACAAATGGGTATAGTGATTTATGATATTTTGATACGTTATTTACTACACTTTTATGACAGCTCTGCATGCGACACATGTTCTAAACGTGATGTCGTAAATTTCGGTCAACTGGACGTAAATTTGTGAAAAAATTGTGGTAAAACTGAAGTGGTCACAAATTTCTTTTACAAATTATATCATCATTATTTTAAAACTGAAGTGGTCACAACTTCTTCCTCTTCGTCAGTTCGGAGACTAGGACGCCGGGCGGGCTGCCTGCACGGACCGTGACGACGAGCTACTACAAGAGCCATCAGTTTACGAAGCACACGTACCAAATGAACACGAGCCCGATGGCGGCCATTCTCTGCGCGGACAAGTTCCAGAGCATGTACGCCCAGATGTTGTGCGGCCTGTGCCAGCGCACCCAAGTGCTGCGCATCGGCGCGCTGTTCGCCACGGGCCTGGTCGGGGCAATCCGCTTCCTGCAGGACAACTGGGAGCAGCTCTCCGCGGACATCGAGGCCGGTGTGCTCAGCGCCCGCGTCGCCGATCCGTCCGTGCGCGAGGCGGTCGCCAATGGCGTCCTCCTCCGGGGGCCGGACCCCGAGCTCGCCAGGTTCGTCCGCGCAGAGTGCTCCAAGGCCGACTGGGCCGGCATCATCCCGCGCATTTGGCCCAACGCAAAGTGTCTGTGCGTCATCGTCACCGGCTCCATGGCGCAGTACGTACCAACCCTTGATTACTACACCGGAGGAAGCTTGCCGATGGTGTCCGACATATACGGGGCCTCGGAAGGCGACTTCGGCATAAACCTCCGGCCCTTGTCGTCGTCGGAGGTGGTGTCCTACACCTTCATGCCAAACATGGCCTACCTGGAGTTCCTCCCCGTGGACGACGCCGCCGCCGCCGACGACGACCTGGTGGAGCTCGCCCGCGTGGAGGCCGGGCGTGAGTACGAGCTGGTGGTCACCAGCTACACCGGGATGTGCCGGTACCGTGTCGGCGACGTCCTCCGCGTCACGGGCTTCCACAACGCCGCGCCGCAGCTCCAGTACGTGCGCCGCAGGAACGTGGTGCTGTCCGTCGCCGGCTCCGACAAGACCGAAGAGGCGGAGCTGCAGCGCGCGGTGGAGCGCGCGTCGTCGCTGCTCCACCCCTACGGCGTGGCCGTGCTGGACTACACGAGCCGGGCGTGCAACAGGAGCCTCCCCGGGCACTACGTCGTCTACTGGGAGCTCCTGCAGACCACCAACAACAATAGTGTAGCAGAGGTGAAGGGCGACGTGCTGGAGAGATGCTGCTTCGAGATGGAGGAGGCCCTCAACATTGGGTACAGGCAGAGCCGGGTCGCAGATTGTTCGATTGGGCCACTTGAGATCCAGATCGTCCGATCGGGCACCTTTCAAGACCTCATGGACTACGCCATCTCCCGTGGCTCGTCCATCGGCCAGTACAAGGTGCCTCGGTGCGTGGCTGCCCCACCCATCATCGAGCTGCTCGACTCGCGCGCCACCTCCAGCCACTGCAGCCCCGCTTTGCCACACTGGGCTCCGCTCAGCACTTCAGCTCCTTGACCCACGAAAATGAATGCTCATCAACTACACCGATATGTACTACCTCTGTTTTCTTTATATCACGTTTTCGACAAAGAATTTTAGTGCAAACTCTTTGTCCTAAATGTCATATGAATTAAAATAGAGGGAGTCCAGTTGAAACAGATGATTCAGCCTCCTACGCATCTTTGTTTGTACTGTTCCCTTTTCATCAACTCATCACATCGTCGAAGCTATGTTGTTATATTTAATCATCTAAAATAAATATATATATATATATATATATATATATATAGTTTCCTCTACTTCATCACAGTTGATGGCTCTGCTTTCTCAAGCCTTTGGTCCAGACTTTTTGGTTCAACATTCTAGATATCAAATTATCTCACCTCTTAGATGTATATATGGTGAGTAAATCATTTGCACATAAAATCCTGACAAAAATAGACACCAACGAACACATTGAATCAAAATCATGGAAACAGAGAGATAATAAGAAACATAGCAGTGGCAGTCTTGATTATTACATATAAAGATGCATGGGTGACTGCGAAAAAGTGTGATCAGCAGGTGGCGGGTTCTCAAG
This sequence comes from Eragrostis curvula, assembly GCA_007726485.1. Classification (NCBI taxonomy): domain Eukaryota; kingdom Viridiplantae; phylum Streptophyta; class Magnoliopsida; order Poales; family Poaceae; genus Eragrostis; species Eragrostis curvula. Next base: position 37,504,455 of record CM017440.1, on the reverse strand, counting down.
TCAATCGTGTTCATTTATTATTGTTTTCATTTGATTCAATCATGATTACATCGAGTCAATCCTCACGTGTTCATGATGTTGGCAAGGTTCTAGATGACTAGAGGCTTGTGGATTCAACCATCGTTGCTGAATTCTTCTTCCTCTGCTGCTGTACGTGTTGCCAAAGAACATGATGAACATAATCACCCACATTCAAATGCCAGGGTTTGACAAGCGGATTTATATATTTTTTTCCCAAAAAGTACCATCCAAACCAGTCAGACAGCTGATTGTTGTTTCATGGGACGGGATAAACCTCTCCCATTCTCACATTTTGTAAGTGGTACCCTATTTGATGCCTATTTGGCATGTCAAATCCATCAATTACATCATGTCAAAGACAATAGCAACAAGCTAATTAAATAGCACAGAAGGGAAACAGTAGATCATTATATATAATTTATTCCAACTGAATAAACCTCTAATTATTCCTAAAATATTAAAGGTGCAACAACGAGATGCACATTTACATCCCCAGGTCTTGACTTAGCTTTGTGCTGATGCTACGGTAACTGATTCAGCTGACAAATATCACTTCAGAAGACCTTGCTTAGAAATAGTGCCTCCCTAGCTTTTTCTTCTCACGCAGCTGAGCATGTAAGAAATTACTATACATTAGTTCAAAAGAAAACACAAACTTTTATATACTTGTTGTCACCAATCATGCATGGCTACATATACAAGAGTTTCGATGAATTTCACAAATTGTTCTCGAACTGGATAAAGATTCAGATTAGGAGATACGGAAGTTTAGTACACAATGCTTATAATCATAAGAGAATTATAAGCATCATTCAACAAATTGGAATAGGATGACTAGCTAAGAGCATAGAACAGTGGAATCACATATATACAAAACTTGGGTGAAAAGCCTCACCTGGTTGCTGTGGCCACACTTTTTCTTGCGGCAGTTTGTAGCCCTCATGGGAAGCCGTGCGTAACACCTACAAAACAGAAAACGGTGAAAAAGTTCAGCTGGCCGTGGACGCATGAGCTGCAAGCGCAATGGTTACTGCATTTTTTCAACGTATAAATATACATATAGTAGGTTCAGGAGGTTGTGCATACTTTCGGCAGATCATCTTAGTCTCATTGTGCTTCAGTGCGAGGTTACGGAGGCCAGGGTCAATGTAAGGGTAGCAGCGTCCTCCGCCACCTCGGAGACGGAGAACCAGGTGAAGAGTGGACTCTTTCTGGATGTTGTATTCTGCAAGGGAGCGGCCATCTTCCAGCTGCTTCCCGGCAAAGATCAGGCGCTGCTGGTCCGGCGGGATGCCTGCAAAATTGCAATCCACGCAAATCAGCGACAAAAATTCAGCATGATATAGTGGTTGCTACCCCATTACTAGTAGTTGAATCTGGTAATGAAGAACCGGCACGATAGGACAAAGGGCAAGTTATTTCTGAGGAGCAACGCGGGACGCAGGGCATGCGTATGCATATACCTTCCTTGTCCTGAATCTTAGCCTTGACGTTGTCGATGGTGTCGCTGCTCTCAACGTCGAGCGTGATCGTCTTCCCGGTCAGCGTCTTCACAAAGATCTGCATCTTGCCGGTTGCCGAGGTTTCGTTGGAGGACGTCGAGCGAGGTTGTTGCGGAACTATATCTAGTCGTATTATAGAGGCTAGCGAGGCGTGGAGGACGGATCGGCTACGTTCTTCGTGTTAGTATCGGTTTCGAGGCCGAGTTGCTCTCCCGTGCAGTAAAAAACACATCCAAGGAAAGGGCCGAGCGCTGGGGAAATTTGAAATAGGAAACAGCCAAAAATACCAACAGAAGCAGAACAGGAGGTCAAAATGCAGTTTCAGTCGGTTTAGGCCCTGTTTGGATCCACCTCTTAAAATTTTAGCTGGCTAATTTTAGTTACTTTGCATCCAAATATGACCTCCTAAAATCTCCTAAACTTTTAGCCTCTGGTCACCTCAAAGCTACTAAAATTGACTAAACATGTAAAAAAAGACAAGAAACACATAAAAAAGGCAAGAAAAATACAAAAGCCAGAGACATTAGTCAGGGATCCAAACAAATACCTCCTAAAATTAGTTGACTAAAATTTTAACTGGCTAATGTTTTAGTTGGCTAAAATTAGCCGGGTAAAGGATCCAAACAGAGCCTTAGTTCGGATAGAGTAGGACCATGGGTATCCATATATCCGACCTAAGATATCATCGTTTCCTAAAAACAGTGCTCCTAAATTGGTATCATTGCCTTAATCTTCCACAAAGGTACAAACCTCTACGTACCGGTGCGGTACTGCAAAAACAATTTGCCGGTCACCACTCACCACCACCAGCTCCAGCTTTGCCGAGGACAACTAGAAGAACTAGTCTACTAGCTAGTGTAACAGAAGCCGTATGAAGTTGACTTGGTGGAGGAGACGGAGGAGGATAGAGCGCTCTAGGAAAGTCTGACTATAATTAAGAATACGACTTGGACGAACTCTGCCGTTGGGTGAGACGTGCGTCACTGGCGGAGTTTCAACAAGTAACCAGGAGGGGCCGGTCTTACTAATTTTACCATAAATCATCATAGACAATAGCATACTGTTCAATCAACGGAGAATTAGTGGAGGCACGGGAAGCCATGGCCACCGTTGACCTCAACTAAGCTCCGCCAGTACGTGCGTGTCAAGATGCCGTGGGTGGCGACGAAAGAGCCTTGAAGGGAGAAGTAGGAGAAGGAGAAAGTGACGGCTCCGCAGGAACTTGATCAGCAATGTATTCGTCCAAGGGAGCCACATCACCGGAACAGAGCAGCATCTGTTCATCAAAGTACAAAAAACTGATATTCTTACATCGAAATCTGTTTCATATTGGCCCAGAAAGGCCCACAAGGCCTGACATTCACAAAAGCTCTAGCAAGCCGAAGAAGCCCATCAGAGGCTGATCCAGCTAAGTGGCAAGTGACTAGTGGTCGAGCTCCTTTAAAAAAAAAAAAATGGTAGATGCGAAAGGGCCTGTAGCCTAGCGGTTACAAGAATCTCAATAGCATCTCAGGTTCTGGGTTCAACTCCCTGTGGGAGCGAATTTTCTAGGATTTAATGACATTGTGCTTTCAGTGTTAAACGACGCTCCCGTCGACAGCGAGGCGCCAGTAGTGACCTTGTCAATATCTAGGATGTGCCGGCGCAGTCTTCGAAAATGCTCATAGGGATAGTGTTTGCTTACGTGTGTTCATAGGAGTGAATATGCGTGCGTTGTGGACGTCTGAGTTGTACTTTGTACTTAAAAAAAATAGGTAGATAAGTATTGGTGGGCCGGTGTGCCCGAGTAAAGTTGTGGCGAAAAGGCGGTACAGGAGCAGAGCACCAAGTGGGTCGGTTTGATGTAGCATTGTGCTAGAAATCAGTCATAGTGTCATACTCATGAAAGTCGGACGACCGAGGCTCGTTGTTCTGTGACAACGAGCCCATTGCCGCTTGAAAGCGGGACAGGTTTAGTGAAAACCATTCACAGTGCTAAATCAGAGTTTTTAATTCAGTACTAAAACTGTATTATAACTTATCGAACATGAAAGAAAGGCCGTGCACTACGGAGGAAACATAAGTTCAGAATGACAATATCCAGCTACACCTAAGACCAACCAAACATGGATTTTGAAAACTCTGACATGATGCTGAGGACAACCTTCAACCGGCAACTACTAGAATTTGGAAATCAGGCTTTGCTCCACTCCCAGTATTTTAAAGCTTTTTCTTTGGTCGCAGCTGAAAAGAATGTAATAAATAGTTAGTCAGTTCAAAGAATGAAAATACAATCATTACACAAGCTTTTTTTAAATGGAACCACCACAATTAACATTGATAAGTGTTCTACAAGAGTAAGATTTGATGGAACAATATATCCAGACCATAGTACTCTACATTAATCGAAAATAGGTAATTTGAACTAAGAACAAGCATCATAAAAATAATTGAACCGGTGATGAATGGACAATGCATGTGGACATTATGTCAAGGCAAAGAATGAACATGCATGTGCTCAGATGTCCAAACAATGAATGTGGACAGTGTCAACCCTCATAGAAACAACCCTGACAAGCGATGCAAGGTTCACCTGGTTACTGTGGCCACATTTCTTCTTGCGGCAGTTTGTAGCCCTGATGGGAAGCCGTGCGTAGCACCTTCAGGACATAACATGAAGAATGAATTTAGCTAGGTCGGCACATGCATTCCAAGAAAACAGTTAATACTGTTCCTATAAGAATGAAGAGGACAAAACATGTACGAATGACAGGTTAAAAGGCAGTGCGCATTGAGATTTTTAGTTCCTAGGTTAACTGTTAACTGCTTTGTCACTTTTGTTAAATGCAGACAAGTTGATGCAACAAGTAAATGGCAAGAAACTTTCAGTAAGCACAAAGATCAGGCAACAATTCATGCAAGGGATTGGAAGGCCCAAATTGGTCCAAACTCCAAAAAACTGACATATTTGAATAGCAACAGTGCAAGCTAGAAAAATGGTAATGTTATTACTATATATGGTATAGAGACTGTCTTTGGTTCAGGTGGTTATTATGCATACTTGCGGCAGATCATCTTTTTCTCATTGTGCTGGAGTGCGAGTTCGCGCAGATTCAGATCGATATTGCGGGGGTAGCAACCTCTGCCGCCGCCACCACCGCGCAGCCTCAGAACCAAGTGAAGAGTGGACTCCTTTTGGATGTTGTAGTCTGCAAGGGTGCGGCCCTCCTCCAGCTGCTTCCCCGCGAAGATGAGACGCTGCTGGTCCAGCGGGATACCTGCATAATCAGGTGCGTTCAATCTGGTTTGATCAAAACTGTTGCCAATCTGATCAGATGCTAAATGCATAGCCGTGATTGAACTATTCTACCTGAAATATTGCAATCCGAAGAAGCAAATCTAAGAGGAACTTTACCATATTGATTTCTCGGAATTTCTATGTCAGAAGTTCTATCAGATCTACCAGCAACAGAAATAAATTTAAGCACGAGTCAATTGAGGTTCAATTCTTCTATTGACGAAGGGAAGAGGATTGCTTGTGTTATGAAATTACCATGTCCAGTCCTACAACCATATGCTCCTCTCAGGAAGCACATCAAAGAGACGAAAATATAGGAAGTTTTACGTTTTCTTCTAAGTCAAAGCAATAGGAAAGAAAACTATCAAGTAATCAGTAATCACCCAGATCGATCACGGAATGCCAGTTCTGTTCTAGACCGAAAATCCGAGATTATAAATAACCGCAACAGTGCAACGATAATGGAGGACGTCAAGGGGGAATCTAACCTAGTTGGAACCCATGGATGAATTGAATGATAGAGAAAATGCAAGATCGTGAGGCTCTTGCAGAGCAATGCTTCTACGTGTGTGTACGCATAGCTTCCTTGTCCTGGATCTTGGCCTTAACATTGTCGATGGTGTCGCTGCTCTCCACCTCAAGGGTGATCGTCTTCCCCGTCAGCGTCTTCACGAAGATCTGCATCCTGCCAGCTGTCTTTGGTACGCAGGGTTTTGGAAGGGTTGTTGCGGCTGCTGCAGCAATGATGTTATATACTCATGGAAGAGCCCAACAGCGACATCAAGATCGGGCTTCGGAGGAATGAACGGACGAACACCTACAATCCGGCCCGGGTACCGCATTCGGCCCACCAAGACGAGGGGACTACTACTACTGGTCAAACTTCCTTCTCATTCATTTTGTTTTTTTAACAAAATTCACTTTATTATATAGCTAATAAATCCTGTCAATGTTAAAGTCTGAATTGATCTTTTTACGTTGTTATCAAATGATGTCTTTCAAGTCTACGTATGGACTTTCAAATTTACTATCTCTCATGTATTACTCTACTACGACTGAGGGTGCCGCAAAACTCATTAGTATTGGCTGCATGTATTTTTCGAATGTGGAACATTAGTACATCGCAAGAGTACAAAATTAGGAGGCAATCTGAGGGCGGGCTGCGTAATCCACTTAGAACAGTCCAACGTGTATCTGGACTATCTTCAGGGATAATGCATTGGATTCAAGTGTGTGCTACCTCGCCGCCGGCAGTCCAAATTGGTGGAGACGCTACAAGAACGACGGCGGGCGGCAGGAAAGCGCAGATCATGTACGTGATTTCCTGGAAACAATTGAGGTTGGATTGCTTAGTTAGTTCGTATATCGGATTACTTGATTATTTTAATATACTGTAGATGATTAGGTGACGTTCTCCTAGGCATAATAAATATATTATGGTGAATGCGCTGCACCTGCCAAGGCACGTACGTCCTTGTCGTCCAGCTCCTCTCCTCCGTGCGTGCGTGGTTGATTGTCTCCTGCTGTGGACTCCATCGACGAACCTTCATCCATCTCTTTCGTGCAGTAGCTAGGTAGCTATAGGTTTTCTTAGGACTCTTCAGTCAGTAGTAATGCAGGCGAAGTGTCACACCCGATTTTAAGGATAAAACCGAATGCTCATCTATATGTGTGCTCAGGATCAAGTTTCACACATATAGGACAAAGTATATTAAAACAGAGTATCCAATGTCATTATTATATCGTACAATATTACAACTAGTAAAAATGCACGTGCGACACGCACGCGCGAATATTGTTCAACACGATATCACGCCACAAAAGTATTTTGTTATAAAATACAAGAAAGTATTTCGTTGAGTTTTGTGGCAATAAAATTGTTGTTAACACAAGATTTTAAGAGAACCAAGTCAGCAATTTTAGTGTGGCGCAAACAGGCGAAGCCACCCAATTCGACTGCAGAGTATATATAGATAGATTTCAGTACTACCTCCGTCAAAAAATGTAAGCATTTGCTGATTTTTGAAGATCAAGTGTTTGCTCCCATTTAAAATTCACTAAAATTTTGAACCTTTTTTTGAAGTTTATAAATAAAAATAAATGTGTGTCGAGTCTAGAAATTCACGTCGAATTCAAATCCTTTGAATTTAAAACTTGCACAAATTTCACCATATGCATTTTTGGCTTTCTTTTTATTTTGAGTGTTTGTTTGATTTTGTTCCCACTCAAATTTGAGTTCACGATTAAATCCCTGAAAAAGATAAACCAAATCATTTTCTTGTCCTAGAACCCTCCACGGGCCGAATCCTCCTCTCTCCCATTCACCCGGCCCATCCCGCTGCTCTTTTCTCTCCCTTCTTTTCTGAAAATCGCAAGTGGGCCGCGCCCCTTTCTTCCGGCCTACCAGAAGCCCACCGAGGTCCAGCCCAGCTGAACTTTTTCTCCTTCCTCCTCCGTACCAGCGGGCAGAACAGCCGCTGGCCCGCTGCAGCCATTGGACCACCGGTCCGCGCCGCCGTACGCGCGTGTCGTGCCACCATTGCTCTCCTCTGTGCCCCGCCAATCAGCGTTTCGCCGTGCCCCGTGTCGACCCCACACGTGCACCGTCCCGCCAATCGACGCATCGTCGTGCTGCACCGTGTGCCGCATCTCACGCGCCACCATAACTCGAAGAACTTGCTTCGCCCCGAAGCAACCCTCCCTTGTCAGCCTATAAAACCGAGTGCGACACCCCTCTCTCACTTCCCCAGCTCTCATTTCCCCTCTCCCCGAGCATCAGGCAGCTCCAATTTCTCCTTTTCCCCATCTCTCTCTCTCATCGCCGGCGACCACCCAATTCGCCGCTGTGGAGCTCTCCCTCGCCCTCTGCGAGCGTGCTCCAGCTTTGCGAGCTTGACCTGCCTCTCCCGCGCCTCTCCGCGTAGCTCGGAGAGCACCGGAGCACCCTCTGCGCCGCACGTTGTCGTCCGCCGCTGCGCGAGCTCGATGTCGACCACCTTCCCGACCGCGTCCCTATCACCTCGTGCGCGCGCCCGCGTCACCTCGTCGCCCCGCACCTCCCGGACCCACGCCACCTCGACGCGTCGTGCTCCATTGCCCTCTTTGTCTCGCTTCGCCATCGAGCATCGTCGCAGCATGCCGTGCCCCTCCTCCTCGTCTACCGTGTCCCAGCCTCCTCCCCAGCTGACGTCTTGGCGCCCCGCTCCGCCGTGACGTCACGCACCTCCTTGGCCCTCAAGAACTCGACACGCCGCGTCCCCCTCTTCTTCCCCGACGAGCACCGCGACCCCACTCGTCTCCACGCGTGTCTCTGTGTCCTCCCTCGGCGACGACACGACATACCGCTCCTCCAGGACCCTTTCTCCGTAACAATGTGCGTGGCGGCGCACGTGTTTTAAAAGGCTTAAAATGGTTTTTACAATTTAGGTAATAACATATTATAATTAAATAATATAAAAAGCTTAATTAAGCTAAGAAAATTTATGTCATTGGCAGATTTATTAAAACAAAAAATGCAAAAGAAATTTGTTTAATTCACAAGTTGATTATTTGTCTTTTGATAGTATGCAAGACAAAGGAAGAGTCAATGACATGGTAATCCATTTATATAAGAAAAAGTCACAAGACAAATATTATGCATTGATATGTTAATCCACCATACCCCAATGACCAAGAGTTCTTGCCAGACATTGAATTTCAGATTTCAGAGTGGACAATAAGGAAACTTGTATTTCATCACAAGCATAAATACAGACTACACCCCGTATTAAAATCAGGTGCACATAACTCCAAGTTTGATTTTCCTTTTGGAGAGTGTTAAGCTAATGGGGTAGTAAGGTTTTGTGCTTCTAACCCATTCTTTCATGGCAATAGAATAAGTTTAGTTATTGCCAAATATGTGCCTTGCATAAGATTAAAAATGCAGAAAATAGGTATACATACTATAGGGCCTCAGCATCGTTTATGCCAAGAATGTACCACCATAGCTTGTTAGTTATCTCATCTGGAGGCTTTGGGACATTGGGATTGGACAGAGGACACCTTGAAATATACACAAAATCAGACTCTCGGCGGCAAAATTTTGGAATTTTGGCACATTGGCATTGAACTTCCTAAATATTCCCTCTGTCTAAACTTTCTTTCTCACAGTCACTTTTTTCTTTGATATACATGCATTTTCTTTTCTAGAACTCAGTTCCCAACCCTTTTGATGCTTTCATAAATTTTTGAAAATAATTATAAACTATGTAGAAAGCTCATGATCACATACAAGTTATCGTGACCATAAATAGAAAAGTAAAAAAAGTGACCACTTAAGATATATATACTCTGTATAACTTAAGGAAAATTAATTGTTTTGTAAACTATCAATAAAGCATATTATCAATGTACTGCAATATCACCATCCCAGCTATCATCTTAAAAAAAAACTTTGGGCTGGGTTGCCGATACAAGGAATTATCAATGAATTACAAGGAGTCCTTGCTGGTATTAAACCATTGCCGTTGTTTGGTTGTTGATTTCATAGATTTTGCATCGTGACACTTCGAGGAGATCAATCTCCAAGATACCGAATTAGTGCTGCACCACATATATTTGCGTTCTGCATCATATTATACCTTTGTACGTGTCTAAAAGGCTCAAAACTATATTTAAAATGTAATTCCTAACATATTATATATGGTTACAATAAACAACTTAAGCAAAAAAAAACAATTTAACAACGGTAGATTTGTTAAGTCAATAGGACGCAAGTCAAATATTATTCATTCATTGGTTGATTAATTATATCTTTTAATAAAATGTATGACAAAATAAATTGATCTTTTGATTCATCTTCGTAAATCAATAAATTATATCTTTTAGGGAGCAGGGGCGGCGGCCCCAGAGGAGAGCAAGGGCGGCGGCAGCTGGAGTAGGCGCGCAGTCGACGGAAGAGGAGAAGCGAGAGTGGTGTTTCGTCAAGCAGAGAACGGCTCTCTTTGGCAGGAGTTGGGTCATGGGCATTGTGGTCATTTTGCCTGAAGAAATGGTAAATTCAGAGTAGAAATGCAACTTTAAGTGCTATTTTCCGGAGCGAAGAACTTTCAATGGTATTTTTCGTAACTAAGAAACTTTCGATGGTACTGAACTAATTTTCCCTAAATTTTATAATACACGCATACACCAGTTGCCATTAACCATTAAAATATTATAATCACAGATTATTTAGTAACCATCTATAATCAAGGAAAAATGAATATATTTTGTTCTTCAGCTAAAAGAAAGCTGTTGAGACAACATAACAGATACCCTAGCAACAAGATAATTATCCAATCATAATATACAGTTAAGGAAGATGGTAAATGCCAAAAGTTATATTTACTGCCGTCATTGTTACAAAATATATGACACTTACTGGACTATTCTTAAAATCTACAATATTTATCACCTGAAGTATACAAAGAAACCAAAAAACTGCAGACTCCTCAACCTAGCTTCAATGGTCCTTCCTGCCTTCATAGAATATTTATCACCTGAAGCATACAACAAAGATATGTATATTAGTTTTTCTTTCATGCAAAAAGAAATAGATTAACACCTTACTAAAAGGAGGACCTCAATCTCCTTTTCCGTAAAACATGCAACTGACAAGGTTAGTTTGTGGTCTGTACGCCTACGTGACGCCATGATTTGTAGCATCCTTCCCCAAGCAGCACAATTTTTATCTATAGGTCACCATTTGAACATCTATTTTTCCAACGTGTTTGTATGGACTGGTGTAATGGTGGAAAAGTCAAAACAATAAAATATTTGTCACATTAATTTCAACAGAAGATCGATGGAGTTAGCAGGCTAAAACGTATTGCTAACTTCATCGTTCCTCTGTTGGAAATGTGACAAATATACAAAATGAATATATGAATAGAAATGTATTTTAACTCATCAATGTTCTAGACTACTTTTGTTTCTCTTAGATGGAAGACCAGTGATGAACATTAATTGGAAGTAGAGTAATTCACTACTGGAACCCATGATTTTCCCTTAGCATCCTCTGTACGTGTCTCCAAAACAGAGGATGATGAATCTGGCCCATTATTTCACCAATCATGACAGAAAAGAATCAGGAGGAACAACAATTTTCTACAAAATTGTATATCTAATAGCTAAATTTAAAAGTATAAGAATGCAATTTTGTAAACCTTAAAGCACTACTGTTCAAAAAAAAACATTTCCTAACGTATATATTCCTTTTAGAAAATGGAAGTCACTTCCGGCCTCTGCGTTGCTGCAGACAACCTGTTCTTATTACAAATGTCAACTACATATTGAGTGGACAACCATTTGATATTGTGTTCATAAAAATACAGTCAATAAACTTATATCCTCTATGTACAAGGAGCCATGCAAAGTTCAGGTTCCTATTAACCAGGCAAAAAGGAAGGTACTAAATGTTGGAAATCTAGGCATGATCTCAACTCACAACTGACAAGAACACACACGAACACAAGTGGATTGGTGCTGGCTGCAGCGTTTTCTGTTTTCTCTTCTCTTATTTATAGACCCTGATTACATGCTACCACTAAGCCCGGAGTGGGCGCTAAGACAGGCTATAGTGGCCGCTAAACCTGCACACATTCAGCACAACATGCACATGACTCCTAGATGCCAGAAACAAGAAAAGACTCGATCAAATAGCTTAACTGACTCTCTAACAGAATATACTGAAACTCTAAAACTTAACTGACACTTACGCTAACTGAAAAACAGGCACGCACAGAGGCTTATTCTCAACAATCACCCCCTTAAGAGCTGGGGGGAATTCATCATTTGCCCTTCTTCCCAATGGCCAATAGCCAACTACCCTCCTTCCCAATGGCCTTTAAAATTTACCCACCTTAGAGTTGGCTGATTTAAGATGTTCCCTCTAGCCATTTTTATGCCGGTTCTGCCCCTCCCCTCCTCTTCTTCCTCTCGCCGACGGCCACCGCGCCATGGGCGCTGCCGCGTCCGCGTGAGCTGTGCATCTCCATCGTCGCGCCATTGCCGCTGCCCTTGCCGCCTCTTGCCCTCCTGCTCAGAGCTCAGTCCGCTGGTCATCCACGCTGCCATGGGTGTCGGCATAGGATTCGCATAGCGGTGCTTCGACGTGGACCAGATGGAGTAGCACGCCGTCAAGTTCACTGCGGGCTGTCGTGGTCGCTGACGACAAGCGCCGCCGGTCTCGCCAGGACTGGCAACCTTGGTCCTTGCTCGCCGAAAGCTCCGAAACCGGCTGCCATGTTTCTGCTGTCTGCTTGTCTGTCTTTACTGCGCGCCCATTTCGTTTGCCAAAAGCCAGCAGGCAGCGTAGCAGCTGCAGGATTTCCTGGAATCCCTCACCACTAATCCTGTAGAGCTTTAGCTAATAAAGAGCCGCCCTTGTTGTCGTAGTGCTTCTACTTTCAGATCAGAGCGTCTCTTGGCCTTGGGTTTACTTCCTCTGTCTCTGCTAAGATTCTTTCTTGAAAATCCTTTCAAATACTTGAGCATTTGTCCCCTGCGTTCCTTGCTTTTGTTTTCTTGCTGCTGTTCTTGGGACCAGGGAAGAATGATGCTGGGAGGTCGAGTAACAAACGCATTCACATTTCAACTCTGATTCTCTCGCCTCTGAAAAGGATGTGACGGGTGTGTCCTGTGTGTGGGGGGAGAGAGAACAGAGAAGGGGGAGGACGAAGGCAAGGGGAAGAACAAAAGAAAAGAGAGAGGTTGTGTTATTCCCTCTATTAACGCCGCACCCTCCTCTCTCTTGCCGCGGTGAGCTCATGGCAAGCTCGGAAAGCAGCCAAGAACACCACTGATTCCTGCCGGATTAGTGGTGAGGGATTCCAGCTCGGAGAGATGTCCGGCGACACTATGGCGAAGGCGGCATTGAAGGCGGGGCACAACGGCGCATGGTGGCGAGGCACAACGGCGCGCAGGAGGAAGAAGAAGAAGAAAGAAAGGGCAAAATCGGCATAAAAATGGTTAGAGGGTATATCTTAAATCAGTCAACTCTAAGGAGGGTAAATTTTGAAGGCCATTGGGAAGGAGGGTAGTTGGCTACTCGACGATGAAGCCCGGTGGCTGCCACACATACACTTCTTTAACAAGCTCGCCATTGAGGAACACCGTCTTCACGTCCATGTGGTGGATGGCCTATCCCTCATTGGCAGCTAGCGCAAGAAGCAAGCGAATTGACTCCATGCGTGCCATCGGAGCAAAGACTTCGTCGAAATCAATGCCCGGCTGTTGCACATAGCCTTTGGCCACCAAGCGGGCCTTGCGCTTGACAATGGCTCCACTCTCGTCCTTCTTGAGCATAAACACCCACTTCAGGCCAATTGCACGATGGCCGTGTGGTAGCTCCGTCGCGGAAGCTGATGTTCTCGAACTCCCGCTAGACGCGCTGCGTGGACGCCTTGCGCACACGCTCGGACCCAAGGCGTGAGTCCTCCAAGGCCTCCCACGCCTTCTTGGTGGATGCCTTGGTGGCGAGGGAGGACGCCATCTCCAGCGACATGCCACGAAGGATGGCCTCCATGGCCCTCTGGTCCTCCACCTTGTCGTCGGTGTCGCGCTCGATTGCGGCCCAGAGACCACGAGCGCACAGCATCACCTTCATCATCATGCTCCAATCGGAGTAGTTGCTCTTCGGCAGTTGCGGGAATTGCCCGCTCACCTCGTGCACCACGCGCTGCACAACGACGCTGCCATCGCGGCGGCAGCGACGTCTGCGGATATGCGGCGCAGGGGAGGGAGAGGGACGGCATCGCTCCGGGGAGCGATCGCCGCGCCTGGACGCGCTCGACTGTGCGGACGCGTGCGAGCCATCCTCACCATCAAGGGAACCAGCGTGGGACGGGTGAGAGGAGGTGCGCACGACCGGAGGAGGTCTCACCATAATCCCGGATCAGAAACAGAGCTCTGAATACCAATTGTTGGATATCCAGGCAAGAACTCAACTCACAACTCACAAGAACACACACGAACATAAGTGGATTGTTGCTGCGATAAGGCTGCAGCATTTTCTGTTTTCTCTTCTCTTATTTATAGACCCTGATTACATGCTACCACTAAGCCCAGAGTGGGCGCTAAGATAGGCCATAGTGGCCGCTAAACCTGCACACGTTCAGCACAACATGCACATGACTCCTAGATGCCAGGAACAAGAAAAGACTCGATCAAATAGCCTAACTGACTCTCTAACAGAATTGACTGAAACTCTAAAACTTAACTGACACTGACGCTAACTGAATAACAGGCACGCACAGAGGCTTATTCTCAACGCTGAATCTGCCTATACTTCAAAAAACATTAGACAATGACAAAAAGGAAGGTACTGAATCTGCTTATATTCAAAAAACATTAGACAACGAAATAGTGATCAATTACCTCCAAAATGTACCAGCTAAATTACAAATATTTCTTTTATACCTCGTGCTTTGAGCATTTCTGAAATGAAAATATTAGTTTATTTGAATGCATAAAAAATATCGGTGCAGTCATGATATAATCCCTTGTACTACTTGAAGAAGATGAAAAATTTCTAAGCTTGAGCTACCATAAGAAGAGTATCAAACGTAAGGTTCTTATAAGGTAGCATTTTACTTATCCGAGGATACTAACACACTGGTAATCCCATAAGAACACAATGACCTTGCAAACAGAGATAACCTGCTGAACACAAAGATATGTACCGAACTGGATTTCATTGCAACTGAGAAAACAAATCTATGGACTGAAGTGAGTTTCATTTGCAATTAAAAAAGCATCTCTTACAAAAAATTCTACTCGAACCAGAAATTAGAGGAGGGGTTTCTACGCGAATTATTAGTGGTGTTTTCAACGGCAACATTTAGTGATTAGAGTACAGATGCATGAATAACACTGGATTTTGAGTATAGAATGTAAATGCTGGCAGCAAGCAAATTGTAGACTTGGTGCTAATTCTTGTTGACCACCACGGTAACGACATTAAACCGTAAGATTTGAGCACCTCCGGAGCAGGTCGGACACGAGCACAAAGCAAAAGAATTAGCAATCTGAAAAAAAAACAGTAGCATATATAATATTTTTTTAGAAAAAAAAAACAAGAATGGGCAATAAGCACCGCCAGGCTGTGGTGCTGTGAGAAGCACCCTGGAAAATGAAATCATCAAGTAGCAAACATATTTAATTTGACCACAAATAAATGAAACAAGATTGGGTAACAAAGAAAAAGTAATATAAATATGAACAAAATTAGCAGGAATCAGTTAGGGGTCATACCAGGATAATTTCTGAAGATATCCAGCCAGCTTACTGAACCATGAATACCATAAATGAGTAGAATTTTACCATCCTTGCAACGTGTGCTCCAGGTTGGAACTATGATTACCCTAACTGAATAGATTCCATACTGTACAGAATAAAAGGGGAAAAAATACTACCAAGCTGCATCGGATATGAAAAAATTACTGCAGGGATATTAATCCAGTGCCACCGACCATATTATACCTTCATTTATTTTGCAATATATAATATATATTGATTTGAATGATGCCATGGGGTTCCAAAGTTACCAGAAATGAAGATGTCGTGGAGTGATGCTTAGTGTTCTAGCTTCTTAACAAATCAGAGATTCTAGGTCAAACCGAGTAAATCAAAAGGCACTTCTATTGACATTTTGACCTAACACATCAGCATGTTCCATCAGTCATCTCAAAATATTCCCTGGAAAAACATGGGCAAACAAAAGTACTCAAAACAATATGATTCACTTAAATACACAGTAATCAAACTGCACAATATGAACCTTTAGAAGGTTTGTGATTGGCCAAACCTACCCAGGAAACGTATCGTTCGGGACTGTCACTAATAGACAAGCCTGACAAAGCTTTGCAAAATGAAACAACGGAGCTACCAACGGATCAAACCGTCGAACAGGATTTTTCATTGTGAAGACTGAAATAAGAACCGGAGTAGCAAACTTTATGAAGACTGTTTCTCTATGACGAGCAAAAGAGCAGAATCTTATTATGTGACTAATTAATGTTGCTAAACAATATCATGATATGTGATAGGTGCTACAACAGACAGAGATCGGGCCGATAATATAGGCAACCTGATGAGAGAAAAAATTTGACATCTAGCATCAGGGAGAGAAAAAATAACAATACCAAGAAACCAATTTTCTGGGTCTTTGAAAAACTGACTTCTTAGTAGGATCAGGAGAAGACCGGCTAAACTGACTGTCAGCTCCATGTGTACTGCATCAAAAATAGAACAATGTGCAGTGCATGCATGAAAGGAACAAAATTAACCTCATCATAGAATCCATAACAATGGCGATAATGATCCTACATACATCAGCCAATTTTCTCTATGATAACCTACCCACCTCTTGACTGAAGAACTAACTTGTCAAATGGCAACTGGATTTCACAAGAGATTCTCCATTCATTACTTTGTAAATAGATTTAGAAAAATGTCAAATGGATTAGAATCATAAAATGGTTACAAAATGCAGTAAAACAAATATCCTGTTTTATGTAGTAGTTTTATTCATGAGACTCACAAAGTGTAGAAAACACATTGGCCATATGCTCCAGGCCTCCAACTACATTCCCAACGAGACATGATTAGCAGCTTAGCATGGTGTTTAACATCAAAATACTGGTGGTCTAGCTTGATATTGGACATCAAAATACATGAAAAAAATTTCGTAATCTAGAATCAAGAAAATAAAACGAGTATATCTGTGTGAATCTTCATGCACATAGATTCACGATGAAAAAAGAAATACATGTACCAGTTTGTTCCAGTTCGCTTCAAGAGCCAAAATACTGGACCAAATATCACCTTTCTCAAAAACATTGGAAACTCTAGACACCACGCTAATTGGATATAAAGTCCAGACATAATAGTTCAATGCTAGGCATCAATAATGAACCTCAAGTCCAGTCATGATGCTAGGGTGATGACATCTCACAAATTGCAAAAAGCGGCAAGACGAACCTCAGTTTTGACATATTACCACCTTATGCTCTGCAAGCTCCTGGCAAACAAATGAAAAAAATCAAATCAATTTAGACGAAAAAATCTGACCTCATAATGCAAAATCAACTAAACTTAACAAGTCCTACAAGAGTTGAACCAGATGATGAGCCTTCAGCCTACCGTTGGCATAACACTGGCAGCGTACGTTTCTCTACTACTATTTTCTTATAGGTTTCTAAATTTTGGCTTTTAAAAACCTTAATTGCAAAGACAAATCATCTGCCTCTCGAAAAGATCAGAAAATGGACAGTGTCTTAACTTTCAGAAAAGGAAAATTACAATTAATCTCAGTTGCAATATGTTTTTTTTTTTGCAGTTCTTACCAGTGTCATAAGCATTTCATCAAGCTCATCAAAATACAGGTCTTCCATTTTCATTTCTCAGCAAGGATGCAGTAGGACCCTTCACCATTGATTGGGCATGACCAACAACAATACTACTGTTTTAACTTCTATAGTCCAAGTTGCCTGTAAGGCCGGGGTGTAGGAGTGGAATTCGAGATTGCCCCTGCAATCAATTTTGTGGTAAACTGAATCTCTACTATGCAGCGAAACAAAAAGAAAAAAGAGTAATAAGCATTACCTTAAGCATCCGCTTCCAATGGTTAACCTGCATATATATTCAACAAGGAAAAATTAGCTCATTGCACACTTGTGTAATTCATAAACTTCTATATAAAATCACATAGAGACTTAGCACATATCAAAACTTGCTTTTAAAAATTTTATGAGTTCACAGTACTAATGACACTCATGTTATTGTTCAATTTTGTCAGCAGTTAATATTAAGAGCATAGACACTACAGACACCAGCATAATCAAGATGTCCCTGTCACTGAGAGGCTGATCGGAGTGGTCATCTGCTGGTAGTGGCTGGCCATCGAAACATCAATCCAAATATAGAAAATAATGCTGAAATCGTAAAGAGGAAATCATTTGTTGAAGTGCCGATGATTACGAACTGGGAGGAAGGCAAAGAGACAACCTGACGAGCAAATTTTACCTCACAGAATTTGATGTCGTGCAATCCATCCGGAGGGAGATAGATTTGGGCGGGATAGGATTCAATCCCCATAGCGATGACTGATAGTTCAATATTCCACCAGAGCGATTGGCGGTGCGTCCTCCTAGATCGATGGCGATCCGACCGTCACGGCCGTGGTCGGACCTCACTGCTGCCACGGGTGGTTCAAGCATCAAGCGACGGCGAGGAAGGCCTCCTCTGGGCCAGTCCAGCCATCGAATCGCCCTTGACGCCTCGCCTGTGACGCGCACCAACGAGGGATGAGCAGGTCCTCCATTGCTGGCGCCACTATATACCTGCACAATGTTTGAGACATGATGACGATCTGAATCTCTTAAAACCGATGAATAACACCAGGGCGACAAAGCTCCTGCCAAATGACGCCACTATGTACTTGAGGCGACGATCGACAGTGAAAATACAACAAGACAAGAAACAAGCGGGCTAACCTCAAAGAATGCCGGCGCGCGGTGCTATCCCCGCTGGCGATGGCGACTTGAAGATTGAAGATCGCCGCTGCTATCCCGCTGGCCACTTGTAGATCGCCGGCGATGATGATCTCCTGAGCGCCGATGATCGAGATGACCGTTCAGCAGCTGCAGACGCGCCGGGGTCGGGGTGTGCTTGGAAATTTGATTCGAAAGAAAGAAAGCGCCGGGATCGGGTTCCGCTTCAAATTTTGATTCCAGGGAAAGGTTGCATGTAAGAATGGAAGGAGAATTTTTGATTCGAGGGAAGGGTTGCATGTAAGATTGGAAGGACAACTCGGTTCTACGTTTGGAAGGAAAGATTGTCCGGTTTGCAAGGAAAGATTGCTGTCGAGATTGGCAGGGAAAATCGCCTCATTTTTTTCCAAGGAAAGTCTTGGCGATCTTCACGCGAGAGAAGGGTGCTGCGGGCGGGTACGATGTTTGATAGGTGAGAAAAATCATGTTTTGCACCCCCAAACGTAACTTTTCTCTATTGTAGAGGTGTAACCTTTATGTAATGGCCCCATCTTACTTCAAATCTGAGGGTGGAGGCAGCCGCGGGGGGTGGATCAGGCTATAGATCAAGGGTGGGTATGAGGTTGGGTACCTAAGATTTAGGTAAGCCAACAAGACGTAGGTAACTCGTGCTTTATTAGTTTAGATAATGTCTTGAAAGACTAAACGAATACAAACACTAGCGGAAGACACCATAACGCCACAGGCAGTCGACCGGGGGCTCCACAAGTTTAGTCTTCACCATCGTCTTCAAAGTAGTCCATCTTCACTCTCTGAGCAGCATATCATGATTGTAGAGGAAATAGCAAGCGTGAGTACATGTCGTACTCCGCAAGTGTGGGAAAGTATATGCAATGCAGGCTTATAACAAGAAAGGCTGACATAAGGTTAACTTGCAGAAACAAGCACCCTAAACCAAAGGTAAAGCATTCCTGAATTACTAGGTGAAAACCCAAACCAACCATTAATTAGACACTACAAGGTACCCCCTTGTAGCGAAACAGGCTATCCGCCCAAAAATCATACTACAAGTTACCCACTTGCAGCATCCAAATGGCTACCCGCCAGAACCATATCCATCCATCCAACTCTAATCATGTGAGGATCCAGGCCGCTCCTGACCGTGAGCACGGTTGTCATAACAGTTTTACTTCTCTGCAGAGGTGCACAACTTTACCCACAGGGTGGTGATTTCATCACTATTCTGTGACTAAAACCTCTATGTTGCCTTCACACTACCAAAGATGTGAGACCAAGAGATCACCACATGGTTTTTCAAAGCGCTTCCCAGCCAGCCAACATCCCCGCTAAGGTTTCCCTACTGCCAGTACCCCTGAAACAGTAGACCCCTCTTGTGCCTTGGCTAGAGTACCCCTCGATCACCTGAGTTTGGAAGTAACCCTTCCTCCCCCATTCCATGAACGCCGGCAAAACTGGGAAGACAGCATAATACTTGACCAAGTCTACCATAATCAACCATGTGCTTTGCGCTGTTGTCCTGGGTTGCCGCTCCACGAACCGGTCCTTAGCAAACTTGAGCAAGGCTACCACAAACCAAAGTCTCGTGCTAACCGCACCACCATCAACATACCACTTGCTCAAGTTACAACATACCTAAGTTCTAGGTTGCTAAAAAGATTAACCGGTCCATTAAGATTAAGTGGAAGTGAAACCATTAGTCAAGATTATTAGTTAAATTGTTACCCATCCCCAGACAGCAAGCTAAGCATGACATACCCATCCATATTATTATCAACCACACCCGGGCGACAAGGATAAAGTAAGGAACAGGATATGACACATGGGATTCAATTTAAACGTAATGCATGCAAAACTAGAGGGAGCAAGAAATAGGTTCAGAATGCATCAAGGGCACTTGCCTCAATAGGAGTGCTGCTGCTCAGAGTCTTCATGTCTTGATCTTCCTCTTGGTCATTTCTTGAACACGCATTTCTATATAACGATAACATGCAAAGCAAACGAGCACAAACAATAAGAAACTGTATACCAGACAGTACCAAAATACTACAAAAATAGTACCAAAAGATAGTACACATCGCTACGATCGCGTGAACACAAGAATCACTTAAAACGGAGCTATGAGTCAAAAGTTATGATGTTTCAAAGATCAAGGATTGGATCAGGAAAAACAGAAACACTCAGGGAAAGAAACATGAGCGTTCGCGTTGATTGGATGTATAATTTAGTACATGGTTTTCACAGAAATGTGCGCAATTGTGCGGAACATATTGAACACATGGTGATCTGGTGAAAGGTTCACCTGAAAATGAGATCGAAGGGTTGGATCTGGATGAGGTTGATCTGCGGCAGTTGACGGTGGCATAGCATTCATGGTCGTTTCGAGTGGGATCTTGCCGAATCCTTTGGGGAAATTGTAGTAGGCTTGCTGGAACACAAGAGGGTATTGGATTTAGGTCGGAAACATAGAGGGATTGAGTGGAACACAGAAAACAATTACCATCAGGCGCGCTGACCAGATCTAGAACAGGAGCAGTAGTCATTGCGAATTAGATCCCCATCGAACCAGGTCAGATATTGGGCTGAATTTTGGATATGTTGTAGAGGAATCTATTGCGCACCTGCTGGCAAAATTTGGTTGCATTTGGATGGATGGATCGCCGGGAACGTTGATGCCAATATGTGACTGTAGGGTGGCGACGCGTGGCGGCAGCCTGACGGCGTGGGAGGGGTTTGGAGGGCAAGGAGGACGTGGGGAAGGCTCCCATATATGTAGAGGGGGTGGCCTAGGGTTTGGTAGAGGGTTTGGGCTTGGCCCATAAGTGGGGAGGGGTGAGGAAAGGTGGGCCTCGGCCCAAACGGCAAGGAAATCGATAGGTAATTTAGATATGGTGGTGGACTGCCTTTGTGCTTGGCCCAATAAGCCTTAGGGCCATGCGGAGGACGTGGGGAGGAGTCCAGACATTCATAGGAGAGGTGTGAATGATGTGTTAACGAAATAAAAGGCGAAAATAAGGAGGAAAGTGTATAAGTCGAGTGCTAAATGCAGTTTTTATTTCCTTTTGTGCGAAAACGGTAAGTGAAATGAATGTGGATTGAATCATATCTTGGAAGTAGAATGTCGGAGACATCATATCGACATGAATGAATGTATAGATGACGAGAGGTGATGTTATAAAAGGAAATAGCACAACTCATGTGGTCAGAACGAACATACACAAGCCTGAGTTTATATTGATGCGGAAAGGAATAAACAAAACAAGAAAATCTCTGAACTTGATCTACAGAGTCGTAGACGGAACTGAAGATCATGGTTGAATAGATCAAGGTACAAATTTATAAATGCATTATGAGAGAAACAATGATTCGACTCAACGAAGATCAAAATGACAAGGGATCAAAGAAATTTATATTAAATGATATAAAAGATTGACTAGGTATAAGACATATGACACATAAGTGATATCCATTATTTTAACATCCAACCTTATGTTATGCATCAATGACATGTGCACCTGCCATTGCATCGACATAAATTTGGTCATTAAAATAATATAATATCATTGTATGGTTATGCCAATACAAAGGCCACGAGGTAGCAAGACTTGTAAAGAGTCCACAGAATGGATAAACATATTTGTTGGAGGTATATGACAAATAAGAAAGAACTAGATAACCAAGGACACATGATGCTACAGCAACAAAAGAGATAATAGGAGAAGTATAGAGGATTTGTAGGATCCTTTTGTAAGAGTGTGTTGTCCAAATCAAGGAGGCATGGAGAGATGCACACGGTAGTGAGGAATCGAATGGCGGTGTTGGAGAGCTTTGAGGGAAAGAGGAAGACGACCAGGCAGGCCTGATTTCCATAGGAGAGGCGAGCTAGGAATCTGATCATCGGTTTTCTTCTTGGTAGCTAATGATGTACGATAATTGTGCAGGGTCTCGTTGCAGCATGGTTCATGCAGGTTGTTGGGGTAGAACTTGCTGAGTTGGGTCGAGTAGGGCACGAGGTTAACTATTGGTTAGACCATGTTGATGAGATACATGATATGTAGAATGTGGCAAGGGCCATGTTGACATGCTTCCCTAACGTCAACGGATTGAAAGATTAGTTGACAATCAAGACACGACAGAGAGGCAAAGGTATCTCTTTTTGCGGGGCTCAAGGTGAGCTATAACTGGAGCTTGAGGCTGAATTGCAGCGGCTATATCTAGGCTTCAACAAAAGTGACGCAAAAGGACAGAACGGCTAGACCAAAACAGTGGTTTGCCATAGCTTGCAAGCAAAGGTTGGAAAAAGAGAAAAGAAGCACAAAGAACGTCGGGGCACTCTTGGTGCTATCTATTTTAGTTAGAAGATGAGATACAAATAAAAAGTAAGAAAGAAAGAAGGCTCCGTACGGGTACAGATCTGTAGAAATTAGTGCAAGTAGAAGGCAGGGAGAAAGTCAAAAGAGAAGGGAAAAAGGTCCTCGCAAGCTGCAACATTGGGTTCCAATAAAGCTATGTATGTACATTACAAATAAGTCACGATGGATAGAAAATAAACAAAGGAATGAAACGTCTGGGGTACAAGCTGATGGAGAGACATAAAGAAATTAGAAATGATTGAAAGTGCAAGCAGGTAGCTCGTTTGCTTGCAACTTAAATGATAGAAATAAGCAGAAAGAAAAATGACAGAGTAGCATTAAGAGAGGTAAGGTTTTGCGAAAGCTAAATAGCAAGACCATGATAGGAGGAAAAATAATAGGGAGGAGGGTGATTGGGTGGTGATAGCGAAGGTCTGTTGGATTGACTGCACATTGAGGAAGAAAGACATATAACTAGATAGATAGATAAAGAGCCTCGGGAAAAGATCAGCTGCTTGTTGTGGTGCAGCTATCTTCATTACAAACATTTAGTAGAAAGAGAGAGAAAGAAAAGATGATTGAACAATGAAATCAAGCTGCTCACATGTGGCTTGATTGCTTGCAAACAAATGTTAAAAATGAACAGAGAGTAGAACGGCATAGTAACAGCAAAGAGTATGGCTTGGTTGTACATAAGCTTCATGGCACGATCGAAGGAAAAGAAATTAAGAATGGTAGATGAGATAAAAGAAAAGGAAACATAGGAGGTAAACAAAAGGCATGCAAAGATATTTTGATCGCATAATTTTGTTACACATAGATAGCTTGGTTGTTTGCATGTTGATGGAGAGAAGAGAAGAAGAGAAACAAACAGGATGACACCTTGGCCGAGATTAGGGCTAGGCTAGGAATTGCACTATTATCGATACTCAAAAACTAATTCGAACCACAAGATCACTATCGAATTTTGAAATTCATTTTTCACAGAGAGAAGCACCTAATGCTGACTAACGAGCATGAATGCAACAAACAATTTATATAACCTATATTTATTTAATTTATTTAGAAAATAATTCTTTTGCCTAAAGAAAAATGACAACAGTCGAATATTAAAGTTAAATTTTAAACTATTCCCAAAAAGTTTTAAAATTTAGTGAAATTTGAGTCACATTCCAAAATTTGAAATTTTGGGGTGTGACAAGAAGTGTTAAAACTAGAGCGTGGACCAGCTACCGGATGCCATATAGTAGTCGGTGTCCACATAAATAAATATAGTAGAACTGGGATTATGTACAAATTATAACAAACACTCCCTCCATGTCTAAACACATGACGTTTAGGAAGCTAATATAGCTCAGTTTTCAACTCAATCAGTTGTCTTAACTGTCATATAATCATATGGATGGAATAATGGTTAAAAAAGAAAAATCATAAATATATTAACAGCAAAACTAACATTTTAAACCTTGTAGTATCTTTTCTCTCAACATTAGGTAGGCTCCACACTGAAACATTCTAGGTAGCAAAACTTATACTCCCTCTGTTTTTAATTATATGATACCATTGACTTTTTTGTTGAACTTTGACCAATAATATATATGAAAATAATTAGTTGCTTAACGTGAAATATATATTGTTTGATCTATCATCAAAAGCATTTTAAGATTAACTTATACATTTAGCTATTTGCACAAATATTTATAAATAAGACGAATGGTCAAAGTAACGAAAAAAGTCAATGGTGTCATAAAATTAAAAATGGAGTAGATAAATGGCACCACCGCAAACCTTATGGACAAATAGCATCATTGCATAAATCATTATGCGCATAAAGTAATCTTCATAGCCAATGGACATGCAAAGTTTAATGGACCGGCCGTAATTAATTGAGCCCATGGTCCAAATTAAAATTAACTGAGCACAGATTATCGATTGATTGCGGTGCTTCATGTGAAGCCATGATAGGCAGTCAGGTCCTGAACGAAGATAAAAACTCAAAGCTGAAAGCTCTGATTGGTATAACATACGCAAACTTAATTCACATCGTTCAACAAGTAATTATATCTATCAGGAATGCTAATATTTCAATTTTACATTCGGTTTTTTATTCTGGTAGTAGCTAAACAACATGTTCATACATTCTATCATTGTGGTGTAACTTTGCTTTTTTTCCCCTTCAAAAATTCCGCCAGCTCTACTGATGCATTAAAAATTGGAACTGAAGAAGAAGTATTGTTGTAGTGCTGATAATTTAATGGGCCGCCTAGGCCAAGAATATGTTCACCTTCTTGTCGGCCAAAACAATAGTATGTGAACTTTCAAGCATGTGTCTAAATGTAACGAAGGTGTAAATGGAATGACATTATATGAAAAAGCAGTTATAGTGGCAGAAGACATCAATCTATCAGACACATATGTGAAAAAGTGTGAACATAAGATATTATAACCAGATGGTACATCTTTATGTACCAAGAACAATCTTTAGCACCTACAACGTATAAAGTATTGGAACTATGTTGCATGAATATTGTATTTCTGAATGACACAACGATTTTCTCCTATGAAAGATATAACGAACGGGCGGGTTCGAAAGGTAGGGTTTTTTACGGTCGGGTCTCCTACCACTAGTCCGGCTCTTTGGGCAGGATTTTTTCTCAAACTATTGATACTTTAAGTTTTAAGATGATAGAGAGGCACCAACACAAAGCAGCTCAGATAGTCTTAAATTACTACAAATAAATAAAACATTGGTAGGCCTTGCGTTAGCGAGTCCCTTTGACATGAAGCCATATTCATCTTAACCCGTAATAATAAATTCAAAAGGTAGCTAGATCCAGAGAATATGCCCACAATGCAAACCGACAATGGGTTATTTAATTCTCAGCGATCCATCCGAAACCTAGGCATTCTTGTGTTGATGATTGTGCCTCGGTCCAAAATATACAATTTATCCGGTTGTCATGATACTGAAAGTGACCCACGGACATCACCTACTGCTGCTTCCCCGAAGCAGCACACTTCGAATTGTAAGCAGAATAAATTCAAACTATCCTATGTAAGCATCCATATCTTGTTGCTTAATCTACAATATTGAGATATTTGCTCGCATATTCAATTCACAGTTTTTTTTTTGGTCATATCTCTTCTCGTCATTGTCTGTGGTGGTAAGAGCAAATTGTCTAATTCCACTCGACAAATAAATGCCTTTTTTGGACCCGGTTAGTTAAAGTCATATTTTTCACTCTGAGCAACAGTAGCCATACTAGACGAAAGAGTTTACTATGAGGCATTGTAGCTAGCTAGCATACAAGGCTACTTCTTACGCATGGTCAAAGTCAATGCACTCCAAGGTCAAATGACCGAGGAACAAATAACCCGCTGTCACTCCTCGGCCCAATTGCAAACCACACCATTCTTCCCTGCACCCGTTGCGCCTCCTATTCTGCCACCATCTCCTCTCGCTATCTACTGTACCGGTCACCATAATGCGATCCTCACCCATGAGATATGGCTTCCGGGAAACCTGCCATATTTTACGTCAGAATAGTGGAAAGAGCTGCTGCTGAGGAAGGAGGCAGGAAAGAAGGCAGCGGGAGTGACACTGCTGTGGCTTGTCGCATGTAGCCGCCCTATGTCAGCTGGCCGGTCTGCACCAGGAAATATGATATTGCTGGTCCCACATATGCCGTTAATCCGCATCAGGAGGTTAGTGCAAATCAAATCCAGACATTCATCAAATCCATTACACTCCACTCCAGGACAACAGGAGGCTAAACCGTCAGGAACTGGAAATCCAGGGGCCTATAAATGCCCACCGGTCCCCTGCTCCACACCAGAGCTGCTGCTGCTGCTGCTGCATCTTCTTCTTCTTCCTCCTCTTCTTCTTCTAGTAGCTAGCAGCAATACCAGTCATAACAAACCAATGGAACAGCAGCAACACACCTTCTCCTCGGCCTCCTACTACTTCCCTGCAGCTGCAACACAAGACGCATCGTTCCCTAATTTCGACACGGTCGATTGCGACGACATGCTGTTGCAGCTCGAGTCCTTCCTCCTCGACATGGACACCGACTCTGCCGAAGCGTGCTCCGACGACTTGTCCTCCCCATCCTCCTCAACTTCGTCAGAAGCGGGAGTTGGAATAATGGCGCCGGCAAACACGCACGATCTGCATCGGCTTCCGGTCGCGAACACCTTACCGGAGAAGAAGCCGGCGCAAACCTTGATCGGGGTGCGCAAGCGGCCGTGGGGCAAGTTCGCCGCAGAAATCCGCGACTCGACGCGCAAGGGCGCCCGCGTGTGGCTCGGCACCTTCGACACGCCGGAGGCCGCCGCGCTGGCCTACGACCAGGCCGCATTCTCCGCGCGCGGCGCCGCCGCCGTCCTCAACTTCCCCGTCGAGCGCGTGCAGGCGTCGCTCGGAGCAATGGCGCTCGCCGCCGGCGGTGGCTCCCCTGTGCTCGCGCTGAAGCGGCAGCACTCCAAGCGCACGCGCCGGCGCAAGCTAATTCCTCCTACCAGCAACCACAACAATGTTGTGAATCGAATGCCGCAACTGCCGTCGTCGGCGCCTCAATGCTCCGACGACACGTCCACTACTGTGTCCGGCACAGCAACCATGGAAGCACCTTGGCAGCAGACGACGGCGCCCGAATGCTCGGACACGTCGGCCGTGTCCTGCAGTACTGCGGCGGCGCCCAGCTGCCAGGTCAACTGCAGTAGTGTTGGCGCCGTGGAGCTTGAAGACCTCGGCGCCGATTACCTGGACGAGCTCCTCTGGGCGTCGTCGGGGTTGGAGTACTGGGACACATGAATAAATTGTTCACTAGCCGTTTGCCAGATGGGACAAAATGTACAGGAGAGTAGTCATTTGTTGCCCGTAGTATATTGGCGACAGAAGATGTTGATGGAGCCTGCACTACATGAAAAAGCCCGGCCCCCTCATTGTAGGTCTAATCATCGCCGTCAGTGCCAACAACTTTACAGCTGAAAGTGATTTATTCGGGACTGATCGATAATTACACATTTTCCGTATCGGTCCTGCAACCAGCAATGATATATAGCTGGTGCAAAGTAACGAGCCAGCACCGGTGTCCTTTGGTTTTGACTGCATAATACCACTTCTTTGATAATTTCAACTGTATAACACCACTTCTTTGAGTTACTCTGCATAATGCCACTGGTAGTCTTGCAGAAATAAAATATAAGTATTGTGGAAATCCCCCCAAATAAATTAACTCTAGCATGACCATGCATGGAGGCTGTCTCGAGCTATGATCCAGAGGAGCAGGCCGCCGTGCCACGTACCAACACAATGTGGAAGGAATTTTTGCATAAAGGAAATGGTGTGCACTATCACGTGGTATGACGTGGAGCTGCTGAGACGCACCAGACCTCGGTCCTTCAACTTTTCTAGGTAATGTACAACATTAATCAAGATTTAATCGATGGTACTAGGTTGCATGCCAGACTAAGCAGTTGATCCAACGAGGCCGGGTACATAGTCCTCCTGCGTGTTTGATGTATTGATCTGAACAAGTACAGCGACCACACATTTCATTTGGCCCCGTCAGATGGCCCAAAGTTTGTGCTTCATTAGCCAGTAGTTCAAGATTAAATTCTAATATATTCCCTATTCTAAACTAAAGTTAAATTGTAATGCAACTTAATCATACAAGACACATTGGAAGGGCCTGATCCGCTTGTCTGTTTCCTAGAAGAAATTAGATTAGCATTGATTCTTTAACTACTAAGTTGGATTAGTATGAATATATGCCTACTTTGATTGCATTATTCATCCTAGGTTCCTAGATAAAATTTTCTAATTCCATGATGCCCGCGCACGTATAATATCTCTGCTTTTTAAGGCACCCCCTCTGTTTGTTTTTCCCATATATGACTATGGATGCATGTCTAACATCGTACATTCTTCTAAGCATGCATAGTCCGCCGTGGCCCCATGAAGAAACACACACACATACACACACACACAGCCGTGGCCCATGAAGAAACACACACACACACACGCACACACACACGCGCACACACACGCACGCACACACGCACGCACACACGCACACACACGCACACACGCACGCACACACGCACACGCACGCACACACACTCGCGCACGCACACTTCATCCAAGAATGTTCCACCTTCTTTTTTTTTTTGGTAATATTGTTGCAAAGGTTCCCTCCATTTTTAATTTGATGTCGCCATTGGTTTTTTGAGCTACGTTTGACCGTTCATCTTATTTAAAAAGTTTTAAAAAATATCATATGTTTTGTTTTATTAGTAAAGAAATTTGAAACATAACTTATAATTTTGCATATCTGAGTTAATATTTTGACTTAGACGAATGGTCAAACATAACTCAAAAAGTCAACGGCGACATCAATTTAAGAATTGAAGGATAGATGGTAAATATTTTTTCTTAATACTTCTAATTGACATATTGTGCAAGTACAGACAAAAGTAAGTTTAGAAATGGGTCATCAGATAATTTTAAATCATCCTCAACAAATTAGTAAATTAAACTTTAGGTTGAATAGGTGATAAAACAGCTCTATTTTTTGTGAAAAGGGGGGGGGGGGGGGGGGGGGGTAAATCCAGCTCTATGTAAAGTATATACATCAGAGATAGCCTATAGAATCTATAAGACAAGGTGTCGCCCACAAGATCTCCAAGTTACCCTCATCATATCTCACCATATGAGACAATGGACACACAAAAGTTGAGGGAAAGCTCAAGCCACTAGCGCCTAGATAATATATACTAGCCACTACAAGCTTTCTTTACTGTTGGTGTTTTACTCCCCTTATCAATCGCTACTTCTGGTAGTCCATTTTACTGTGGGTGCTTATCCATGCTTGTTGTGTTGTGCGCGTGCTTAAGCATATGTAGTTGTACTGTATTTCTGAAAAACAAAACACTTAAGTACTTGATACATGATGTTTCTGAAACACAGGTTTGAGCATGGCGGACTCAAACTTATATATAAATCTTCTTATGCATACAAATATCTAAACTTGTCACACAAATGGAATACAATAGAGTAAAATTACATACAGAACAATGTTTGAACATTATTATGGTAAAACATTATATGTATACATTCAAGGTGCACAAATAAAATATGGTTAGGCAAAAGGCAGTACCCCTGGTCGTACTATATTTGAAAAAATAAATTGTTGGTTGCTGACCAGTGTGTTGGTTGCACGATGTCCGTTGATATGGACCAGCAAACCCACTACTTGTATTGATGTTTATAGTACTAGGTAATAATAGTTGAAAGCCAAAGCCATTTGCAAAGATAATGTTTAAAATGCAACGGGATCACAGCTCAATGCATTCTTTAGCATGAAAGTGTTCTAGAAAGAAAATTGCAGAGGCTCAGACCGAAGCATACTGATTATCCACACCGTCCAAATACAAGAAGACTCTGGGTTATCATTACATTACAAATATACTGAAGAGTCCCATGAATCGGTGGCTTTTGCTTCCCTGAAGCGATCATTGGCATTAATAAAATACAATTCATACCGAGCTGCACTAGGTGTGTTTTATGTTTGCAAGCTAAGTCTATTATCTAAGTTTTTTATCGTTCAATTTTTAATTTTTTTTTTACCAGATCTTGTCAAAGGATCAAACATTTATGAGCGGAGGGAGGAGATATGATTAAACTCTATAATTTTTGTTTTGTTGTAATGAAAGGCATTGGTGATAAAGGAATCCAAGATACAGGAGGCAGCTTGGTCATATAAAAGCTTATATGAAAGAGACAAAATTGCCTTAGTGGTAGTAGTAGGTAGTCATATCTGGTCCGCAAAATATCAGATGTACGAGGAAGGAAACAGGAAGGCCGAAGGCGGCAGTCATACTTGGGGTACCTAATCTCCAATTAGGCCCATTTTCTCCCTTAATTATCCTAACCTGGACCGTTTTCTCCTTCAATTAGCCCACTAGTTAGGCCCAAATGAAGAAACAAATTTACATAATTTGTTTATTAATGTTTGGGACATTACAGAAAAATCCCGCTGGATTGTCAAAAAAAAAAATGCACTCAACATAACCATGCACACTGTCTTGAGTTCTCATGGAGAACATCTATAGGCCTTCGGCTGTATGACATGGCCTCTTGTTAGTAACTTCAGAGAATTCAGTCATATTTCAGCGTAAAAATCATCCAGTACCACTACACCATGGTCGCCTTTTGCCCACAATAAAGTGTAGGGAAAACTAACTTAATCCCGTCCAAACAACTGTGGGGAAATGTGTTCAACTTCACTAGCAATTCTAACTGTCGGCAATAGATATCTCACAACAACACAAACGCTCTGTAGCGGCGGAGCAAAACTCTCTGTAGCGGCGGTTTCTTCAGTCCGCCGCTACGCAAGCGCCGCTACAAAAGAACGTTGTAGCGGCGGTCTCAAGCAACCGCCGCTACAAACAGCATCTGTAGAGGCGGGTGGAGGCACCACCCGCCGCTACAATTTGTCATTTGCAGCGGCGGGTGGAGCCACCACCCGCTGCTAATAATATTTTGAAAAACACACAAAAAAAATGCCGGAACCCTAGCCGCATCCACCACGGCCAGCCGGGGCCTCGCCGCGGTGGGTGCCGCCGCGGCGCCTCGCCGCCGAGGGTGCCGCCGCCTCTGCCGTGGTGGATCCGCGCCGCCTCCGCCGAGGTGGATCCGCACCGCCGTGGCCGCCTCCGCCGCCGTGGCCGCCTCCGCCGCGGTGGATCCTCGCCGCCGTGGCCGCCTCCGCCGAGGTGGATCCGCGGTGGATCCGCGCCGCCGTGGCCGCCTCCGCCGCGGTGGATCCGAGCCGCCTCCGCCATGGTGGATCCGCGCCGCCTCCGCCGCCATGGAGCCGCGCGAGCCTCCGCCGTGGCCGCCTCCGCCGCGGGTGGCCTACATGGCACCTCGGAGGAGCCCCTCGACGGAGCCGCGCGCAACCTAGTCGCATGCGAGCTCCGGCGAGAGGTGCCTCGAAGGGTGCCAGAGTGGAGAGGAGACGGTGGGGGGGGGGGGGGGGGGGGGGGCGCGGCGGAGAGGAGGAGGAGCTAGAGAAGGTAATTAGGGTTTAGGGGGAGAGAGGTCCTTTATAAGTTTATAATGGGCCAATTTTGGGCCTAGCTGAATGGGCCTGGTAGAATGGGCCGCTTTTGGGTTTAGGGGGAGAGAGCCATGGTCACTGACATGTGGAACGAGGTAATGGAGTGGCCCACAAGTCAGTGACCTTGGCTCGGCACTCCGGCGTCGGTAACGCCGTGGATCTCTAGCGGCATCCGAAACCCTAGTCCGCCGCTACTATTTATAGCGGCGGATCGGATGTGAGTCGAAGCTACAGATCTCGGCGCCGCTAGAAATGGCTCCCCACCGCCGTGCAATCTTCCGCCGCGAGCGCGACCATGAGCGTCGCCGGCGTCGTCGCCAGCGCGAACGCCGTCGCGCGCCTTCTCCGATGCTGGGAGCCGACCGCGCGGAGTCCGTGGACTCCTCGTGGTCGCCTTGGCGGCCGGCGCCTTGGCCTCCGGCGCCTTGGCCATGGGGTCCGGCGCCTGCATAAAATATGTCGGGATAGCTTCGCACACTAGTTATCTATCGGCACATCCGAGAGTGGCAATCTGAGAGTCGGCGAAGCAGGGGACCGAACCCAAAATTTATATTCATTCGCTTTCATTCTGCCTCGCGTCCGCTCGCCTCTCCATCTTCTCTTCCTATCTCGACATGGCCCAAATGAAGAAACAAATTTACATAATTGTTTATTAATGTTTGGGATGTTACAGAAAAAATCCCGCTGGATTGTCAAAAAAATAAAATAAAATCCACTCAACATAACCGTGCACACTGTCTTGAGTTCTCATGGAAAACATCTATAGGCCTTCGGCTGTATGACATGGCCTCTTGTTAGTAACTTCAGAGAGAATTCAGTCATATTTCAGCGTAAAAATCATCCTGTATATACGCACCCTAAGTAAAACAGCCCCATGTGACGATAATGCCTATGTAATCGGAGCAACAATCTTGCTATAATTCTTTGCAATCCTTCAATTCTTTTTTTTTTTTTTTTTTGCGAGGGTGCATTCTTTCAATTCGGCTGGATGGTATTTGTCTTGTTCACAAGCCGGCACTGTACGTATCGTTTAAGATATATGGAGCAGCCATACCTACAGTAGCCAACCCAACCCTCCATGAATCTAGACACGCACTGCAAATGCGCTAGATTTGGCCGGAGCGGTTGGGTATCGAAACATGCACAACTACCTCACGAGATTGTTGCTACATCCAGTTTATATACAACTAAATTATTGGATACACCATTAAAAAGCTAAAGGGAATGACCAACAAATTAGTGAAGGAGACGAAAAGCAGGAGAAAGGAAAGCTCCGATTCTCTGCCGTATCTGCAGGAAAAGGTTGGGATTGCTGCAGAATTTGCGCAGCCATGTCGTACGTGGTGCGTAATAAGACCAACTTGGTTCAGTGCTAGATGTGGACGTGATGCGCCGCTCAAGCACGTCCACATCGCCTCCGTGCGTGCGTCAGGTCCGGTTGACATGCCGGCATAGAAAATGTATCAACGAACCTTCTGTGATCTTTTCCATCCGTACTCTAGGAAGCATGCAACTAGGTTCCATAATATTGTCACGTTCTTTACAGGACCCATCTCGAAAAAAAAAAGTTCTTAGCATGATTGATCAGATAAAGCTAGCACCTGAAGCAGGAAACTAGCCGATGTGACTAAACTAAAAAAAATGGCAACAAGTGTCGTTACTGTTTGTTGTAACACGGTGAGGTCACGACGTCGTCACGGACCTGAGCTTAATACATTTTTGAAGGGAACTTAATACATTTTTGTATCTATAAATTACACTCACGCGGGACCATCTGTGCAATTATTCATCAGGCACAAGTTTTTTTTAAGTGATATTATTTGTAGATCTCGGATAGCTGGCTAAATCGAGATCGAGCATGTTGTCTCTCACATGCTCGTGCTATGCAATAGACTACTTAATAATCTTATTATACTCGATTAAAAAGGTATGATGAATTTACTAATTTTACAGTCACTTAGCTTGATGTCTTTATACATGTATATTGTGATGGACAAATGAATTATCACCTGCTGTTTCCTGGAAACTACAATTGACATCACTTAAAAAGAAAATTGGCTCGAGCCATCAACTGCATTAGTTAGCGCTACTAATGTACTCCCCATCCTTCCATTACCGCCTTTAAATATTTTAGTTCCCTGTATGAACGCTACTCCCAACGGACAATTTTTAGTGACTCCACTGTCGAATCCTTATAACTGAAGCTGTATTCCGATCTTAAATATAGCAATTGAGCCGGACCCCAGCACTGAATAAAGAATTCCATGAAACTCTTTACTAGAATAAGGTTGGCTATAGGAATGAGCCCCATAAAAAGGCAACCTGATGACAGCTGAATCAGTGCCTAAACTATGTGTCGAGAATAGTCATGACTAAAAGAACATAATTTATGTTTCATGGAGCACTTAATTATTGGTATAGTTAGAGAGTTTGAATGCAAAGTTTGTTACTAAAAAAATATACTTTTAGAAATAATGGAATCACATAGTACAAGGTGACACAAAAAACAGAATTAATTCCATCAATCATGCAACCTGGAACGATTTGATGATACGATTGGTTTTTGTACCATGATGAAAGACTCAATCTCCGTGAAGTCTAATTTTTTGTTGGTGTTCCATAAATAACTATTTTTTGTTAACCCAATTTGTTAACGATTGTGGTCTCCTGCCCAAATCTTCATTAGGTTTTACCACATAAGCATTGAAAAGAGAAACCTAAACAATAATATCATTAAAATACAACACTCTACTTTTATGAGGCGGCAGCTATTTATTCATTTCTGTTTTCCGGGTGGAGGGTAGCGTTGTGTCACTAAGAAGTGCATATCATAGCTTGAGTCCATATATCGATCTTAAACACTAGCAACTTACTTTGTGAATACATTTATTTGACCTATGGAAATCCCCTATACCTCCAGTTTTTAAGGAACCACGGTTTTTGAAGTGTTTCATGTTTTTATGACTGTAAACACATTCAGTCATTGTTTTTCTACTACTAGTTTAATGATTACATACATTTGTTCCATAATGCTTACAATTCTACTGCCAAAAGCCGCCAACTTCTCTCTTTTTTCATCCATGATCATCATTCACCATCTTGACATGCTCATCAGCTTCCTTCATATCGGTTTTAAAGCTAGCTATAAGGTGAAAACCGATAGTTAAGTTACAATTTTATTTCATCGCCAAAAAAAGTACAATTTGAATTTCGTACCTAGTATATTGTTCATGTAGGATGTCAAAGTACTGTTATGATCACAATTTTTAAAGAGTAGCGTGCTATGCTTACTAGCAGGTACTACATGCAAGAAGAAAGAAAGAAAGAAAGAAAGAAAGAAAGGAAGGATCGAGGAAGCAGTTGCTGATGCAGGAACAGAGGCGGCTTAGCGCATAGCTGGCGCAGAAGACGGCTGGGGCAGCTTGACTAACTATGGGAAAATTTGTTATTTATCTAATCCGTCCTATGTACGTCAGCCATATGTCATGATTATTGTATCTCGGCCCTTTTGCCCTTGCATGTGAGCCTTTTAGTTTGTCCATGTCAGACATGGACTAGTCAAATTCGTGGGTCCGTTCCGATAGACCAGGAAACAAAAAAAACATACAAAAAGGAAAAAAAATCACAGCAGGAGTCTATAAAAGCCGTGCAAGTTGTCCTTCTCGCCGTAAACGAACGGATAAAAAGTTCCTTCTTCTTCTCCAGCTGCAGGGTTCACTGCTTGAATCGTTTGCAATGGAGTTGGACCACTACACCCCTTACTCTTACTCCTACTGCTACCCAGCTGCCGCACCCACTGCTTGGCCGTCGCCTCCAGCCACGGCGACAACAACCGACAGCGACGAGCTCCGACGAGAGCTCGACGCTCTCGCTCTCTTCCTCGACTCCGACGACTACGAGTGTTCAGACTCGTTCTCTTCCCCTTCCTCCGCCACTTCCTCCGAGGCGGCAATGGCGTTGCCGAACACGTGCTACGAGCAGCAACAGTATCAAGAAGCCTCCTCGACGGTGCAGCAGAAGCCGGCGCAGACCTTGATCGGTGTGCGGAAGCGTCCGTGGGGCAAGTTCGCCGCCGAGATCCGCGACTCCACACGCAAAGGCGCCCGCGTGTGGCTCGGCACCTTCGACACGCCGGAGGCCGCCGCGCTCGCCTACGACCAGGCCGCATTCTCCGCGCGCGGCGCCACCGCCGTCCTCAACTTCCCCGTCGACCGCGTGCGGGAGTCGCTCGGGGCGATGGCCCTCGCCGCCGGCAATGGCTCCCCTGTCCTCGCCCTGAAGCGGCGGCATTCCAAGCGCACGCGCCGGAGCAAGCTGTCTCCGGTGAGCACGGAACTACTCAAGCCGCAGCGGCGGACAGTTCATCACCGGTGCGCCGCCGGCGAGTCCTCCAGCCCGGCCGTGGTGGCTGAGCAGATGCTGGAAACGCCGCCGTGTCCGTTCGGCGGCGCCGTGGAGCTCGACGACCTCGGCGCCGATTACTTGGATGAGCTCCTTCGCGTATCGTCCGAGTTTGAGTAGTGTTAATTAGCGTGTTGCAATCGTTGTACCGTCGAGCGAACAGCCATGGACTTGCAAGCCGCGCTTGTGGCCAGTAGCCATGTCTGTTTCAATCATCTTTGCTCGGCCTCAGTTGCATTGATTCCCTCGTGTTTTGCAATTATTATTTTAAGAAAGAAATTCAACGGTCTTTTTGTTTTTTTTTTATATATATTCAAACACAAACGCCCACATTGGTGCAACAACACTTGTGACTTTATAAGGATGCGTGCATACAGTAGTACTACTACAAGACTAGATCCGCATGCAGATGTTGAAAATGAAGTCATGTCACAGGTGTAATGCAAGACATGTGGTCAGATGGGGGCTCGAATTGAGGTGGAAATGTTCCCACACAAGTATTATGACCCCCCCCCCCCCCCCCCCCCCCCAAAAAAAGGGTATTAGAAGCCACGTCTTTTTATAACTGTTTATGCTCATTCAATTGGAGTTTCCACCAAGACAGGTATACAAGGGCCATCCACGTGAATATGACTTAATCCTAATCAACATTTCAAAATGGAAAAGCTAAAACACACTCGAGGTGAAACACACCACTGCCATCAACCGAATATTTGTCTTCCTCTCCATCTTCAGCTTCGGTGAGAAAGCAACTTCTTTCTTGACTTTGGCAACACTCCGCCTAGGTGAATGTTCCGATTTGGGGTTAAGGTTCGTGGTTTGGGAGGCTGACCGGAGTCACATAGGAGGCGCAGGCCGTGCCGGCGTTTGTGGTGGGAGAGAGACGGAACCAACGGGGGCGCCGCCCGAGCAGGCTGTGGAAGGGTTGGGCCAGGGTCAGGGTGGGGTGAGCATGGCGAAGGCGGCGGAGAGAAGTGGCACATGGGGGATGGGGAGGTGGGCCGCTGGAGGAGGTAGACGGCCCTAAAGTCACATGATCTCTGGATCCGACATCAAAAATTCAGGTGAAGGGGAAGGATTTTTCACCCTGGTGAACTACAGACAAACTTTAAAAACTTAAGCAAAAATTGTGCATAACAAAATCTTTTCTTTCCTCATTAGTTGTGGTCAACCGAACCACAACGGATCAACTGGTTAATTTACAAATGTTTGCAGCTTGTATGGCTGAGTTTGTATTAACAATCAAATCTAAATTTTATATGTACAAAAGCATGTATACATTGTATTCGTACATTAGTTGCTGGTCTTATTGCTTATGTACGTAGTTCTATTTCCTGGAATTTAAATATCTGATTCCTTGCCGCCGTTCTCAAAGTCTCCAAAAGGAGAACAAGCTAAGCAATACGCTGGGGGTCAACCTAGCCATCGACCTACCATAATTTGTTGGAGGACGCACCTGGACACACCCTGCGACCACATTGGAGCTGAGGGCAGCGCGCAAGCCAGACAAAGCTATAGTTGTTCAACCCAGCCGCATTTGTGTTGTACTAAAACCTCAATTAGTAATGGAGACCCAACCTAAATTAGTAAAGGGAAAAAGGGAGATGAAGGCAGGAGTCAGGAAAGCTCCGAACAACAGCGGCTGATTTCCTGCAAAAGAAATAATAATTGAGATTGGATTCGTTACTGTACTTGATCTGGACACTGATGACTAAAGTAATATTTGTAGAGTTAATTATTACTGTGAATTGGATGTGTTGCACGTCCACATCTGATATAGACACTAGCTCCTTGCTCGAACCTTCCTAGCTAGTACATTTTTATATGAAAACTTCGCACCGTAATGCATGTCGAGTGCAATGTTGTAAAACTAGCACCCGCATTATATGTTTGACATCGGAGTACTTGAAGTAGTAACTGGACTGATCCTACAATACTGCAAAAGTAATTTAAGCATGGATTCACTCGCAAAAAAAAATGGATTGATAAAGGAAACAATTTTAAGCGGTGACAACATTGATGAACTTTGCTATACATATATTCTCAACTAGCTGATCATAGAGCTAAGCTTTTGAGATAATAAAAGCAAAAAAACTGGCTACCCTTTTGGTTTCTTTCACATCCCCCTATGATGTCTAATACATATGACAGCTTTATACAAGAGTTGGGTTAATTACATTGGCTTGGTTTACGCTGTATATCACTGTTATTTTTTTTTCTTCTTGAGAAAGTTAGCTCTTGAGGTGTCCAAAATATATTGATAGGCTATGGCCTACAAAAGTTCTCTTACAGATTTAACTGTTTTATTCATTAATTACAATATATACACAGCATCTTCACTTGCTGCTTCCTCAAAGCAACACAGTTCACATTGCTCGTAATTAAATTGAAGCAATCCTCTATATTCGGGACGGTTTGCAAATGGTTTGGATTTTCTTTACAAACAGTTTGCTCCCTTGCCAATGTCTCTATCTGTGTGCAATGTCTTCCCTATTCATAACATTGACATCAATCAGCCAAAAACACCTAGGATTTCTGACGTAAATATATAGTTCTATTGTATTGATTTACTGGGTATCTATTTTCAATAATTTATTTATTATATAGGAATCATAAATTATAAGGTTTGAAGTCAGCATACTAGTTACAAAGACATGGCAAGTCAAAGGATGCTTCTGGGATCTGTATGGGTGGCGTGCTATATATGAACTCCAATCCAAAATTTATTTTATCTACATTAATCACATTAAATCGTTTGTGTGGAAGAAAAAACCAAAATGATGATGTCTACTTTCACAATGAAATGTCGATGAGGAATGCTAACCAATGCAACATTTTTTTTAGGGAAATGTCTTATAATTAAGGTCACATCATTATGAAAAGCAACAAATATAAAAATGGTGAGAGAACAAGCAATGAGCATCACCTGCGTATTTCAATATTCATACTTGACATCATTTTTGGGTTGCTTGGCAACGACCATTCGCACTACTTGTGATATTTTTTTAGTACTGTAAAGTATTACTTCACTAAAATCTCTAGATGCTGGAAGAATGCCAAGAATTAATGAACTGGTCAATAGTTCAATAGATTTCTCAATTGACAATATAGTAATCACTAATTGTCAAACAGAAGCAAGCTCTACTTTATTGTTAGGTCGTCATTTTGCCCAAATATTAAGGAAGGCTCACCAATCAGCAGTTGCTTTCTGCGAAGGAACACATACTAAATTCAAGCATTATCTAACTGTTCCATGTACTTTATAGGAGATTAACTGTCCTTAGATGAATTAAACAGATCTTATTTATTATGTTATTCACATTCTTTCTAAACTTTAGATATGTAATCATCATCGATATAATCCCAAATACAAATATTTGGCACAATTTTTTAATGGGGATGGTAATACAATTAGTAAAATTACTATATGTGGACCCAAGTTTACCATGGTCCATATGACAAATCTACATAAATATGGAGCACTTCAGTTAATGGTTAAAGGTGAGATATCTAACTACAGGCTTTCTAATATCAAATGGATGAAATACATAACAACAGGAAACCACAATTATTGTCTGCAGAATCGAGCCCTTTTGTCATGTATCCAGGTGGCTTCTTC
This sequence comes from Eragrostis curvula, assembly GCA_007726485.1. Classification (NCBI taxonomy): domain Eukaryota; kingdom Viridiplantae; phylum Streptophyta; class Magnoliopsida; order Poales; family Poaceae; genus Eragrostis; species Eragrostis curvula. Next base: position 37,464,632 of record CM017440.1, on the reverse strand, counting down.
GATACATTTTTAGACTGAAGGTTTAAATTTCTACGGAGTGATTATTTTTTAATACGCAATATAAATTGGGGGCTCATTGCACTGGATGAACTTTGGTTCTCCTTGAACGTCAATTAGCTGTACTTACTCTATCTTAGGTTTGGAACTTGTACCATAAAAAGGTCATCTGCACGTACGGGTCAAAGGCCATTCCAAGAACGCTTAGGAATCATAATATGCCAAAACGGCGGCATCAGGTCAATAGTTCAATAGGTTTCTCAATTGACAATATAGTAATCACTAATCGTCGAACATAAGCAAGCTCTACTTTATTGTTAGGTCGTCATTTTGCCCAAATATAAATGACAGCTCACGAATCAGCGGTTGCTTCTGCGAAGGAACACACACTAAATTCAAGCATTATCTAACTTTTCCATATAGTTTATGGAGATTAACTATTCATAGATGGATTAACAAATCTTATTTATTATGTCACTCACATTCTTTCTAAACGTTAGATATGTAATTTTCATCGATATAATCTCAATTACAAATATTTGGCACTATTTTTTTATTGGGAATGGTAATACAATCAGTAAGATTACTATATCATGGACCCAAAATTACCATGGTCCATATGAAAAATCGACATAAATACAGAGCACTTCAGGTTTTTTTTTATTTGTTGGCCAGGGATGGAGCACTTCAGTTAATGGATAAAGGTGAGATATCTAACTACTGGCTTTCTCATATGGAGGGAATACCTAACAACAGGAAATCACAATAATTGTGTGCAGAATCGAGCCATTTTGCACTACCACAGACTCGAATAATTGTGTGCAGAATCGAGCCATCCTCCCCTCGTGAAATTTAGTTATCGTGAGGGTTTAGACACACACTCACGATAACAGGCAATTATCGTGTGGGTCCTTTGTTCCTCTCACGAAAAAACCTCACCCTCATGAAATTTCTGTTTTCTGGTAGTGTTGGCATATGTATCCAGGCGGCTTCTTCGATACAGTTTTAGACTGAAGGTTTAAATTACTATGGAGTGATTATTTTTTAATCCGCAATATAAATTGGGGGCTCATTGCACATGATGAAAGTTAGTTCTCCTTGAACATCAACTAGCTGTACTTACTGTATCTTAGGTTTGGAACAACTTGTACCATAAAAAGGTCATCTGCACGTACGGGTCAAAGGCCATTCCAAGAACGCTTAGGATCATAATATGCCAAAACGTCGGCATCAGTGAATATAAATTGGGTGGGTTCTTTGCTTCCAGGAAGCATGGCACGAGTGGATAAGTGAGCGCAGATAATTAAATGGTAGCATTACCAGAGAGGATGGGCATATAATGTGGATGGTGATAGGGCGAGTGACGCCGGGAGAGTTTGTATGCAGCGTCCCGCATCCCTACTCAGCTCCACGTCAAGTGGGTATCATCGACGGCTGCTTTTACTTGCTAGATTGTTGCTGATTCATTAGACCAGACCAATCAACCCATCCGTTGAACCAAGAATTCAACCGTTCCATTCTATTCCATGAGACTAGGAGGCTGCACTCGAAATAATTAAAAAAAAAATGAAGTTCAGAAGGCTATAAAACGCCACAGAATCCCCTAACCAGCTAGCATTGCCTCTCTCCTCTGGCCGAATTGATCAGAGTGACTTCGATCTTCTTCCTTACTCCAGAATTTCGCACAAGCAGCTAATCTAGCTAGCGCATTGACGATATACATCGCGATGAAGCACCCATATTACGATTCCTCTTCTTTCACCTACAGCTACCTAGCTCAAACAACACAACACGCATCGATGTCGCTCCCCTTCGTCGCTGCCGACAACATCGACATGCAAAGGCACCTCGATGCCATCATGCACTTCCTGGACTCCGACGACAACAACTCGACACGTTCTCCTCCTCCTCATCATCCGCTTCTTCTTCCTCCACGGCGGCAACGCGGTCGACTGTCTCGCACGACGAGCAGCACCGATCGCAGCAGGAATCCTCGACGAGGGCGTTCATCGGGGTGCGCACGCGTCCCTGGGGCAAGTTCGCCGCAGAGATCCGCGACTCCACGCGGAACGGCGCCCGCGTGTGGCTCGGCACCTTCGACACCCCGGAGGCCGTCGCGCTCGCCTACGACCACGCCGCGTTCTCCGCCCGCGGCGACGCCGCCGTGCTCAACTTCCCCGTGGAGCACGTGCGCGAGTCGCTGCTGTTAGATTTACACAGGATCAATTGCTCAAGAATTGAACCACACAGAGTAGGTTTAGGTGTTCATACCTTCCCCTTGAGTTCCCATTTCGTGTTTAATTCTTCTTCTTGTTCTTGTTCTTGTTCTGGGAGTTACCAATCCCAGTGTTTGCAGCAGCTGTAGTCGATTGGGCTAGGGCAATGTCTGTTAGGGTTGTGTGTTGATCGTCATCATGCCCTAAGGGGGTTCAATCCCCTTTTATAGCTGCTGCACACTGGGGGGTAACACCCCTGGTGAGTTCCATAAGCTTCCAATCAAAGCTTTATCCTTTTAGTCAAAATTGGTGGCTCAACAGTGCTTTGTGTGTTCACACTTAGCATGTTGATCACCTTTTCACCAACATTCTCCCCCTTGATCATCATGCTAATCTTTGTAAAATGACATGCCAAGATAAAAGAATTACAACGATAAATCGTATCATCGAACTCAGTTACTATAGCACATCACCTCACATGAAACTTTTTAACATTAGGAGCTCCCAAAACTTTATACCTTAAACTTTAGTCAATTACATATGAACTCACTTCTTCGATAGATGGTACACCAAATCAATAAGTTACAAAGGTCAATTAAGTACCCAAGAACTAACTAACTATGGTTCCCATTCAATCTTAAAATGAGTCCTTTTATTATGGGGAGAGGGTGCTTCTAAATACCCCTCTATTCCAGGATCAAAGGCTTCGCTATCAATCCCATGCCGGCAACATGTTTCTGGAAAACATTGGGTGGCAAGCCTTTAGTGAGCGGATCCGCCAACATCTCTTCAGTACTTATGTACTCAAGTTCTATTGTTTGATCCTGGATTCTATCTTTCACAACATGGTACTTGATGTCAATGCGTTTGACAGCTCCACTTGACATATTGTTGTGAGCATACAGAATTGCTGGTTGATTATCACAGTATATCTTTAGCGGCCTAGAAATGCTATCAACCACTTGCAATCCCGGGATGAAATTCTTTAGCCATACAGCCTGTCCCGTTGCCTCATAACATGCTACAAACTCTGCCTGCATTGTCGACCCTGCAGTCACAGTTTGCTTACAACTTTTCCACGATATAGCCCCTTCTGCGAGTGTGAAGATATAACCTGACGTGGATTTTCTTCCTTCAACACTACCCGCAAAATCGGCATCTGAATAGCCAACAACTTCAAGGCTATCAGTTTTCTTATATGTAAGCATGTAATCTTTAGTGCCTTGCAAATATCGCAAGACTTTCTTAGAGGCTTTCCAGTGATCCTCTCCTGGATTAGATTGAAATCTGCCAAGCATCCCGGTTACGAATGCCAAGTCAGGGCGAGTACATACTTGTGCATACATAATGCTTCCAATTATTGAAGCATATGGAATCGACTTCATCTGCGCAGCTTCATACTCATTCTTTGGACATTGAAATGTCCCAAACTTATCACCCTTGACTATAGGAGCAGGCGAGGCTGAACATTTATGCATATTGTACTTCTTGAGTACTTTCTCAATATATGCTTTCTGAGATAACCCCAATACACCTTTGGATCTATCTCGGTGAATCTCAATTCCCAAAACATAATGTGCTTCACCAAGATCTTTCATATCAAATTTCAAGGAGAGAAAATTCTTCGTTTCCAATAGCAAGTTCTTATCGCTACTGGCCAACAATATATCATCAACATAAAGAATCAAGAAGATGAACTTGCTCCCCCTGAACTTAGCATATATACAATTGTCCACTTTGTTCTCTTGGAAACCACATTTCCTTATGACTTGATTAAACTTCAAGTACCACTGCCTTGACGCTTGTTTTAAACCATAAATTGATTTCTTAAGTCGGCATCCCAAATGTTCTTTTCCTTCAACAGCAAAACCTTCTAGTTGAGCCATATAAACTTCTTCATATAAATCTCCATTTAGGAATGCCGTTCTCACATCCATTTGATGCAATTCTAAATCAAAATGAGCTACAAGCGCCATAATGATTCTGAATGAATCTTTTGAAGAGACAGGCGAGAAAGTTTCTTTATAGTCAATGCCTTCTCTTTGTGTGAAGCCCTTAGCAACCAATCTTACTTTGAATCTTTCGATATTCCCTTTGGAGTCTCGTTTGGTTTTATAGACCTATTTACAGCCTACCTTTTTAGCTCCTTTGGGAATTTCTACTAAATCCCATACTTCATTTGCTTTCATTGATTTCATTTCATCTTTCATAGCCTCGAGCCATTTAGATGCATATTCACTTCTCATGGCTTCCTTATATGACGCAGGATCGTCATCCAGTATCACTTCACCACTTTCATTCAGATCTTCACTCATATAAGTGACATAGTCACTTGAAATGGCAGATTTTCTGGCACGTTGTGATCGTCTAAGTGGTTCGTTGTTTGGTTCAACGATCACATCTTGAGGCTGCTGATTCTCCTCATTAATGATTTCATTAAAGGCTGGCACATTGATAGCTTCAGGAGTTGCAGCAGGTGTCGTATCAATTTGTGGTACAACATGAGTATGTTCAGGGATTACAGGTTCTGGAATTATTGGTATAGGAACATAGTCCCTCTTTTCCTGTAAATCAATTTCCCTGGGTGTCATACTCCCCCTAATTGCCTCATTTTCCAAGAACACAGCGTGTCTTGTCTCAATAAACTTAGTGTATTGATTTGGACAATAGAATTTATATGCCTTTGACTTGTCAGGATATCCAATAAAGAAACAACTGACAGTCTTGGGGTCTAACTTTCCCAGATTTGAATTGAAAACTCTTGCTTCAGCAGGACATCCCCATACATGTAAATAATTCAGAGATGGTTTCCTTCCAGTCCATAATTCATATGGAGTTGTTGGAACCGACTTACTGGGGACCATATTTAAAATATGGGCTGCTGTCTTTAGAGCCTCCATCCATAAATTGACCGAAAGAGTGGAGTGGCTTAACATACTTTGTACCATGTCCATAAGAGTGCGATTACGCCGTTCAGCCACTCCATTTTGCTGAGGTTCACCCGGTGCTGAGTACTGGGCAACAATGCCATTGTCCTGTAAATACCTTGCAAAAGGTCCAGGGACTTGGCCATAAGTGGTATGCCTTCCGTAGTATTCACCACCACGGTCAGACCTTACAATCTTTATCTTTCGATCATGCTTATTTTCAACTTCAGCTTTAAAGATTTTAAATTTATCCAATGCCTCAGATCTTTCTTTTATAGGATAGATGTATCCATAACGGGAGTAGTCATCGGTGAAAGTTATGAACGAGTCAAAACCATCAATAGATCTTACATTAAATGGACCACAAATGTCTGTGTGGATTATTTCCAAAACTCCCGAACTTCGATTAGCACCTTTCTTTATCTTCTTTGGATATTTTCCTTTGATGCAATCGATACAATGATCATTTGTATCCGAAAAATCCAGTGGTGGAAGAATGTCTGACTTAATAAGACGTTCAATTCTCCCCCTCGAAATATGGCCTAAACGACAGTGCCATAATTTCGAAGACGTCTCATAATCATTTCTTTTCCGTTTGGTACCGGTGTTTGCATTAGAGGAGGATCCAACATTATCAACTATATCACTGAGTGTAAGTAGATAAAGCCGATCATGACGTATCGCAAAACCAACATCTTTATTATTATACATAATTATACACCGACCATTACCAAAATTACAGTGATATCCATTGTCATCGAGACACGATACAGAAACTAAGTTTCTTTTCATCGAGGGGGCTTAGAGTACATTATTTAGTGTGAGTGTAAAACCGGTGTGAAGCATAAGATCAAAGTCTCCAACGGCTTCAGCATCGGTTTCCACGCCATTAGCAACTCTAATTCTTCTTTCCCCTCTTCTTAGGGTCCTCCTCATATTTAATCCCTGCATAGAATTCACAACATGAATTGTTGCGCCTGAATCAATCCACCATGTATTGGTGGCATTATCAACATGCAAGGATTCATCAATGAAAGTTACTTCATCGGTACCTTTCTTATTCATCCATTTCATGAAGCTCAGACAATTCTTTCGAACATGTCCAGGTTTTCCACAATGGAAACATCCATTAGGATCCTTTTCTTCCTCTGGATTCTTTTCGGACTTTGGTTGCTGATGTTGCTTTGGAGCTTGCCCTTTCTGCTTAAATTGAATAGACTTAGGCTTTGTGTACTCATCCACAAACTTTTTATATTTCTTCTTTTGAGTATGCTTGAACTGATTGATATGATCAGTCCTAGCTGCCTTAAGTCTTTCTTCCTCTTGCACACATCTGGCCATTAACTCATCAATTCCCCACTTTTCTTTCATATTCAAATAATTGATCACAAAGGGATCAAATTCTTGGGGAAGAGATGCCATAATAAAATGGACAAGAAAACCATCAGAAATATCCATGTCCATTGTCTTAAGTTTTGCGGCCATGTTGCATTTCTTCATAATATGCTCCCTCAGATTTGCATTAAGAGTATATTTATCTCCAATTAACCTCTGGATAAGAGAAGTTGCATAAGCCTTAGAGGAACCTTTAAATTGGTGCTCAACCTTAGCCAGATATTCTCTGGCAGACTGAGCCTCAGGAATTGCTCCTCTAATGCCTTCAGTAATGGAGCTCTTAATTATCATAAGGCATTTTCGATTGGATTGGTCCCAATCTTCCTTTTTCTTTTGATACTCCCTTTTCAGAGTTTCAGAAGCATTTTCAGCTGGCTCCTCGGGAGCATCATTATGGAGGGCATAGTCTATATTTAGCAAAGCCAAAGTGATCTCTAACTTTTCTTTCCAGGAAACAAAATTGCTTCCACTAAGTGGCTCAAGGCCACTAATGAGACCAGCGATTTGTGAGGCATTAGATGCTACATAAAGAAAAAATTAATAGCTTTAGTAAGCATCATGATAAACTTCTTTTATTGTAACAAAACCCAAATCAGCTACGGCCAGAAATGGATTAAGAACAATAAAATAGTTGTGAACAAGTATTTATTAATCAGCTACGACCAGAATAATAAACACATGCCACACTTAATTTTGTGCATAAGACTTATTTTATTAATTCAAGTCCAAAATCAAGCTACGGCCAGAATTTGAACAGGAATAATAAAATGGTTGCAGTAATATATTCATCAATCAGCTACGGCCAGAATGATAAATATATACCACACTTAAACAGAGATTCATAATAATAATTGCAGCAGAAAATAACAACATAAAAAAAGGCAAAATTTAAAAGACATAATGAAAGCCTTAAAAGATAATCATTATAATTCCTTAGCCATTAACCATAACTATTTTCATAAGTTTGCCATATGGAAAAGGCTAAGAAAATTATTTAATTTTGGCCTTGAGGGGAACAAAATAAATTTCCATAAAAGTTGGCCAAAATTAACTAAATTATTTGCCTAAATTTTCTATTATAATTATTATTTAGGCCAAAAAATTATGCTAGGGAAAAAACTTAAATTATTCTAAAAGAAATTTCCAGGAAAATAGGAGGTTCTAATGTGGGCAAAAATTTCCTGGAAATTATTCTTTCATAAATGTCTAACAATTGAATGAGTTCGTACGGCGGTCCATGATTATGTAAAAAATTATTATCAAATTAGGCCCATATAGCCCATTTACTAAATTCGTAGGAAAAAGAAAAAATTCTACTGTGCTTAACAGATCGCAGCCAACGAAGTCGGCCCGCATCAAATTCGGCCCGTTTTGCCTCCCCCGCGCCCCGCCTGGGCTCCAGGCCCGACAACCTGGGCCTGGGCCGCGGAAGCACCGCGCCCGCACGGCCTGCTTGGCCCGCGGGAGCGGCCGACTGCTTGGCGCCGTCGATCTCCGATCGGACGGCTGACGCGCGTTTCGGTTGGAACAAAACCGGCGCGACGTCGGTTCCCCCGGAAACCCTAGGTCATTTCGTTCTCTCGCTCTCTCCCTTCTCCTCCCTCCTCCTCTCCTTGCGGTGGCGACCACCGAGCGAGCTCGCCGCGCCGGCGAGTGCGCGCGACCGAGAGCCAAAGAGAGAGAGAGAGAGAGCCGGGAGCAGCGGCGGCGCTGGCGAGGCCCCCTCGCAGGAGCACGCGTGCGACTGCGCGCGGCTCCATCGAGTGGATCTCGGCCAGCGCCCAGATCTGCCGGGCCCGCGCGCACCGGAGGTAAAGACCAAGCGGCGGCGACGGCGGGGCCTCGACGGCTTCGCCCGGAGTCGCGCGACGGCAACGAGCGCCGAAGCCGACCACGCGGGCTAGCGTGGAGGACTTGGCCATGGCGGCACGGCGGCGCCGCCGCGCTGCGGCGCGTCGACGACGACGACGAGGCCAAGGTAAGTCCACCACCATGATCTTTAGGGTTAGGGTTCGTGAAATTTGGGGATTTTCACGGGGTTCACTGTAGCTAGGGTTAGGGTTTCGTGAAAAATGGGGAAAATTCTTAAGTTTATGCTCTTCTTTATGCAATTCCCCTCCTTCTCGATGCTATTGCACCAAGTCCGAAACCCTAGCTTCCTTATCTGGGCTTAATTCGTTCAATTCAAATGCAACAGTGAAGAAGAACATGCACAGTAGCTTAGAACATGAACAAGAACCAAAAAATGATGGTCATAGGCATGAAAAACATCCATTTTAGGGTTCAACCTTAAGCAACACGGCTCTGATACCATTGTTAGATTTACACAGGATCAATTGCTCAAGAATTGAACCACACAGAGTAGGTTTAGGTGTTCATACCTTCCCCTTGAGTTCCCATTTCGTGTTTAATTCTTCTTCTTATTCTTGTTCTTGTTCTGGGAGTTACCAATCCCAGTGTTTGCAGCAGCTGTAGTCGATTGGGCTAGGGCAATGTCTGTTAGGGTTGTGTGTTGATCGTCATCATGCCCTAAGGGGGTTCAACCCCCTTTTATAGCTGCTGCACACTGGGGGGTAACACCCCTGGTGAGTTCCATAAGCTTCCAATCAAAGCTTTATCCTTTTAGTCAAAATTGGTGGCTCAACAGTGCTTTGTGTGTTCACACTTAGCATGTTGATCACCTTTTCACCAACAGCTGCAAGGTCTAGCGCTCGCAGTGTCCGCGGAGGGTTCTCCGGTGCTCGCGCTGAAGCGCCGGCATTCCAGGCGGACGCGCAGGAGCAAGCTTGCCCCTGCCACCAGCAATAATCACCTGAAGCCGTAGCGGAAACCGGCGCTTCTTCAACGCCCCGGCAACGGCGAGTCAAGAATGGTCATGGTGGCTAGGAAGCAGCCGGAGACCTCATCGTCCTTTCCTGATGGCGTTGTGGAGCTCGACGACCTCGGTGCTGATTACTTGGAGGAGCTCCTCCGGGTATCTTCCGAGTTGGAGTATAGTATAACGGGATGACACATTACAAGATATTCTTCTTCTTCTTCTTCTTCTTCTTCTTCTTCTTCTTCTTCTTCTTCTTCTTCTTCTTCTTCTTCTTCACAAATCAGCAGCCATTGGTCAGCAAGCTAGCTAGGCAGTTGTCATGTCTCTTTCAGTCATTTGTGCCCAGGGTCAACGCCTTTGATATGGTCAATATTGTAACATCCCCGATTTCTGCATGTTAACAATTTCTCTTAAACCTGTTTAGGAAATGGCAAATAAAAATGCTAACCTCAATTTTCAAGTTTGAAAGGTTGAGCTTCTCCAAATCAAATCAAAATTTGAGCTCATACTTGAAACTCCAAATCTTTGCACATAAGTGGCCCCAACAAAAATTTTGGGCAATTTTCCGAAATTTGATGAAAAGGGGAAGTCATTCAAATAAATTAAGGAACATTCAAACAATTTCTGTCTTAACGGAATGTTATTTCAAATTCTGGGCCGAAATTCCAAATCTCCAATAAGGAAATTTGTTCCTGTAGAGTTGACATACAAGTCAACATTTTCTCAGATTTTTCTGAGCTTTGGAAGGTTGTGTTCGGCTCATCTCAAATCAGCAGCTTGAAATTCATTTGAAAATTACAAAAAAGGACGCGTGGGATCCAGCTGTCATCCTCTTCCCTCTACTCTCTCGCTGCTTCTCTCTCCGCTGCCCAGGCTGCGCGCTGTGGCCTTCGTCAGCCGCTGTAGGCCGCGCTCGAGTATGCGAGGCAAGCACGCCACCAGCTCCTTCTTATCCTCTTCCTTGACCAGCAGTTCAAGTCGTCGCCGCGCTCTCCCTCTTCTTTCTCCTCTGTTTGCCAACCGCCACCGACCGCCACCATTGCCGCTCAGCGCGAGCTCGCGTTGTGCTGCTGCTGTGCTACTCCCCGAGCCAAACCAATGGTACCCGAAGCTGTGTCAGGAACCCCTCTAGCTCATCCCCATCACACACTTCAGATTCCCACGCCCTAGCCCGAGATCGAAGCGACATTGTCGCCATGGCCGCCGCGTGAGCACCCGAGTTCGTCGTCGATTCCTCCTGCCACAGTGAGGAACCCTCCGATTTCTCGCACCTGGATTTTCCCAGACCTATGGCGCACCACTGTGACAACTTCTTTTTCCTTTTCCTCAGTCGCCCTCGCCGGAAAGTTGGTCGCCGCCGCCGCCGAGCCGCCATGGACGCCGCCTCTCCGATGCCGTGTCAACAATCCTGCCGGCCGCGTCGCCGTCCGTCCCCACGAGGAAGTCGCCATCATGCCCATGAAGCTAACAGACCCTGCAGCTGCCTCCTCCTTCCTCTCCGCCGACGGGAACGCCGCCGCCAAGTCGCCGCGCCCGCGCCACGCGCGGTTCGCCATGGGCGAGTACGGGTTCATCCTCGCCGCGTCGCCGCTGTGGACTACGGGTGCCCAAGCCACGCCTTCGGAAGCTAGGCGTGAGGCCTCTGAAGCTCCTCCCACACTTCCTTTCTCCCTCGTCGTAGCCACTGGTGAGATTGACCAGGTTCTGCTCCAGGACCGGCCGTTCGACTCCCTGCCGTCTCGCCAGGTAATACCTCATCTCCGGTGAGCAACTTCTCGATCCATCGCGTGTAATGCTTCCCAAGCCTCTCGTGCGCCTCTCTAACCCATCTTCCATGCCTTTGAGCAGTCCAGCTCGTCGGGATTTGAGTTTTCCCTCGCCGCCAGTTCTGCTGTTGTCCAAACCTCCACGCCGGGCTCTGTTTTGCTTGCTACAGTAAAAAGCAGGGGAAAGCTAGCTATCTTTCTGTACATCTGCTAAAAAATTTCAAAAATTCATACAGAAAAAAAGATAGCTCAGAAAAATGTGAAACAAAGTTTTCTAGGATCCTTGTGACTAGATCTATTCATAGGTTCAATAAAATCTCCATGTTTCATAGTACATTTCTGTACCAAAATTCAGAGAATGCAAACAAGAATAAATTCATATCTGCCATTTTGTTTATCCCAAAATCGTGAAATTTGCTATGCATACATCCCATATCATTTCTGAAACCCTCACCAAGTTGCATATTAAATTTCTGCATGTTTTGCCAGTAATTGCTTTTCAAATCTTTTCAGTATTTTAATTCTATTAATTAATTCCTGGATCAAATGTTTTTGAAAATATGCCAAACTGTTCTTTATGCTACTGTTTTCCACCAGACAAATCCTTGTGCTTTTTACATATTCCAGAACTAGTTTATTAAGTTTTGAAAGGAAATCATTGTTTAATTCAGAAGAAACCTAATAACTTGTATTTTCTTTTGTAGAAAATACTTCAAATGAAAATAAAAAAATTCTTTCCAAGACATTTCTGAGAATCACAACATCATGTGCATCATGTCATTGCATTCGGAAGTGAAGATCGTAGCCAAGGAGACCGGTGATGACCTTAATTATGTTCATGAAGTGTGCTAGCATTGTTCAAACCCAAGGCAAGCCCGGTGCATTTCAACCCTTTTCGAAATATTTTACTTTGTCACATGTATCGATGGAGTCATGTTATGTGCATTAGGTATTCAGGAGTTGATTGAAATCTTAGTTGCATATATCCATATGTATTCCTATGGGTGGGTATGTTCAGCCGTTCGTTACTTTATGCTATGCTTAATGTGAGTCATCGGTAGAAGTCGAGTGGTGCGGAACACTACTCGCGAGCTATAGGGCTCTTTTTGGGAAAATTGTACTTGTTCCTATCTCACACTTAATGATGATAATTGGAGACCGGACGGGGATGTGTAGGTTATTTGCAGCAGGACATGGAGGTCTTGTGTGCGGTAGCCCCGTCTGTGTCGATTGAGGACCGTTCGTTGTGGCCCTGCTGAGCAAGTTTGAACGTACCGGGTGCATGCTAGTGTAATGGAAACTAGTAAACCGATGTAACTCGATTACTGTTGTTGGACGGGGCCCCACCTCTCTTTTGGTGATGAAGATGGTATGGTGGTTGCGGGTATGTGTTTGAAGGGAGGGTACACGGGCTAACCACGGATTGCCCAGCGCGGGGATCGCGTGGAGGACGTGTGCCCGGGAGAGGTGACACTCGGACCGGCTTTATGGTGTCTTGCGAAAGGTTGCCGTGCGTGACTCTTTTGAGTGGACGTACGTCATGTATCTCGGGTTTCGCCTGCAGGTGTAAATCGATTCGAATCGCCGTCCCTCGCGGTTATTGAGTACCACTTGTTCACTGTGTCACATGGTAGTAAGAAGTGAATATGATGATGTTATATGCTGTTTGTACTTCAATTAATTGTATTGCAAACTTGCTTGGATTAGCATAGGTTGCTAATATTTACATTTATGCAAGAACATTTTAATTTGGCTAAAATTTGAAAGAAGGACCAACTTTTAGTGCCACTTTTATGTAAATATTTCCATCACCTATGGTCAGCCCCTTGCATACTAGGAGTCGGTTTTAGAAGGCTATTTTGACGGGCAAGTCTTGCTGAGTATTAGTTGCTCAGGGTTTGTTGTTTAAATTTTTGTTGCAGGTGATCTTTTGCCTGAGAAGAATGAAGCATGTTTATAGGCCGAATGTGCTTCATTATAGGGTGAATGACGTCCAGTTGTTTATCGCTTCCGCTACGCTTTTCAAACTCTTTTATGTAATCAAAGTTGTAATAATTAAGAATTTTTCTACACTATTTTAATTATGTTTATGTGTGTGTACTTTTAGACTCTTGCTTTGTCAAATGTCACCCGATCTCGATCATGTTAAGCTAACTTCTCATTAATTTGAGATGGGGTGCTACAAATATATTCTTTGAGGTCTCATTCTTTTGTTGTTGCACTTCCTGGCGGCAACAAAGTGTTTATTAACAGTTTGTATTTCTTCTTGACGATACAATTACATGTATTATGGAACAGAAGGGATTACTTAGTCATCACATACGGTTTAGGGGACCCGTGATTTGTCGGCTGGGTAGTTCGAGTCAAATGTTGAACAATGCGTATGACACTATGATACCTTTTTTAAAAAAAAAAAATTACATTGAAGTTATAAAAAAAATGACACATATAAAGTATATTCTACAAATATGGTAAAAGTGCATCACACTATGATACAATGTTGAGACTTTAAACTCAACTATTACAACACTCTAGTAATACACTGTACTTTCTCTTGGCAATGAAAGTCCCAATTATGTAATCATCTCAGAAAACACCTTGCTCGATAAATATGATTAAACAAACATAAAAAATCAACAATTCATCAACTTACTCTTCATTAGACTCATTGCGGAAACAACATTTCAAAACTTCCTAGCATGCTGATGATAGCATATCAACATTTTGTTCCACGAAGAGAACTACTTGTTTCTAGCATGCGGATGATTTGTTTCATGTCACCAAGTATTTTGTTCCAAGCATGCGGATGATGTGTTTTATGTTCCTAGAAAAATATTTTCACGGGTCATCTTATTTACTTTTATTTGCTAACTAATACTTATTTGATTGTTTGCTGAAAGGTGGGTCAATTGACGGCCTTTGCTCAAGGGTGGAACAATTGATGGGCCATTGGTCTTCCAAGGCGTGTGGCCTGGAGATGCACACGACTGAGTCTTTGTTTTACAGATGCACGAGCTGGGTATTTTCGTCTTCCTCGACCCGTTAGCCTGTCTGTTAGTTGGGCCGCAATGCGTGCGTGGCCTGGAGGTGCGCTCGCCTATACATACGCGCGCGCCATGGTATCCCAAGCCCAGATTTATGCGCTAAAGGATGGGCTCGTGTGAGAACAAAGAACACGCATGGCTGGAATGCTCTGTAATTTGTTTGGGCCACCATTTCTGTTTCATACCTTGTACGGGCTGGAATGCACATTGGTTATCTAAATTGAGACTAAGAATTGAGACTAAGAATTCAGAAAATTGAGCCTAAGAATACAGAATTGGTAACTGGGCTGATCCCATTGTCGCAGTTTGGGTGAGCCCAGAATCAGAATTGAAATTTAGGTCCAATTCCTCGTGGATTTGAGACCCACTAAAGAAGGGGCCTCCTAATATCGAGCCCCATCCTGTGAATAGAAATGATCTCGTCGTTGGAAAAAGAAATGCACCGATGCCGACCACGTCAAACCTGTCCGACTCGGTGAACTGGACCTTGCCGGCGACCTCACTGCGACCTCGCCGTCTAAAGAACATCTGGCTTCTTCTACGCTGGCGGTCTGCTAGTTCCACAAGGCTGCCACCGAGCTCCGTCAAGACCACGCTCTCGCTGCCCAAACGAGCTGAACCTTCCACTTTCCCTCAACGACGAGCTCTCACACTGTCTTTTCCTCACCGCCGCCGCCGCCACCTACTATTCCACAAGGTCTGCTAGTGAAGGTACATCTGCAGCTCGATTCCTTCAAATATGCAACCAAACCTCAATGGAAATCGTTTGATCTGATTTCTGTTTCAACAATTCACTTGTCTACCAAACACGAGCAATAGATTTGTTATCTATTTCTGTTTCCCTGCGGATTAGGATTTGAGTCCCAATGCAATTCAATTCCTACAATTGAGAGATCCAAACGCCCTTCGGGATATATTTACCTTCGGTCATTTTTGTTGACTCATTCTGGTATTTATCTTCGTTTATTTAATTGACTATTTGCCATACTCATCTCCTGTCATCACTTTGTTCATTTTATTAGTTCTACAGGATAATTCAACTTTGGTCTTTTTATTGCCTTCTGGATAGTCAACTTCGGTCAATAGACATTATGGATGGATTCCCCTGATGTCTATTGATCGGGCCTCAATAATGTTTTGCAGCTTTTGCTTTGCGTCCCTCAGGAAAATGAACAAAAATAAGTTCCAAAATTCAGAGGATATGATCCTTGTATGGTCTAATTATTACAAAATATATAATTCGATGGCGTGGGATTTCTAAGATATTTGAAGCGGTCACAAGGGGCAGCTGTACACTGCAACATACCGTAAATAAATTAATTAGACACCACGTGAGCTTGTACCAATCAATTTATTTACTGGTCCCCCGATGGGCATCTTTTTCTGTTGTGGCAAATGACTCGAAGCTGCATCTTTTAGGGTAGAGTCAAGTCAACTTATTGTTGTTTACTCAGATCCACATCGGTTTCTTTATATCTGTGCACCGGCCGGTACCAAGCAGATAAAGCATCTTCTCCTAGTCCTGCTACCTCAGAACCAGATCTCCAGTTCGTTGTCGTCTGACCAGTTGCTACCATAACCCAAGTGATCTTCCTCAGGCTACCAGGTTAGAGTTTTAAGAGGCATGCTATTTTCAAAGTTTTCATATCCGTCTGATTTATGCAAAATTAGTTTCATGGTGGTTGTAAACATCTGTCTTGCTTCGGTAGATGAGAAGCTGTACCAATCCGTTCAGTTGCTGAATCTGGTTCTCATCTGTAGTTTCTTAAATCTGTAGTAATGGCCACTGAAGCAAGCGGAGTTAAGAGGAGCATTATAGGGGAACTGCCGACTAGGGAAATACCATTAGACTTCCTGAAGAAAATTACAAATCAGTTCTCCGATGAGTGCATAATTGGCTCAGGTGCATTTGGAAAAGTTTACAAGGTACGATTATGACTTCATAAATTTTGCATTTTCAAATGTCAGTTCAAACAGATTCAATTTCAAAGTTTAGCTTAACAGGGTGTGGTGGAAGAAACCTCGGAAGTGGTTGCTGTGAAGAGACTTTCTGAAAGTTCTCCGGTGTCACGGGACACAGCATTTAAGAATGAGGTTCTAAATATTATGGCTCTCAACCACGAAAACATAGTGAAGTTGGTTGGCTACTGCCACGAATCACAAAAGAAAGTGGTGCAGAACAATGGAAGATATGTTGTTGCAGACATTGTGGAGTGTTTACTCTGCTATGAATATTTACCCAAGGGAAGCGTTCACAAGAATCTATTTGGTACGCAAGACACTCTTTACCATTTCTGTCTAATTTCCTTTTCATTGTTTACACTATTTAGAGTTTGGAAAGTCCTTATTGTGTCTTCTTTTAGACTTGATGATTACAAAATATGGTGATAATATAGCATAATCTTAGCAGCTGAAATTTATATTGGATTTTAATAAATCTTTTACTTTTTTCTACAGAAATACCTGGTTACATGAACTGGGAAACACGCTTCAAAATAATTAAGGGGATATGCCAAGGTTTATGCTTTCTACATAAGATTCCTATTGTCCATATGGACCTTAAGCCTGAAAATATATTGTTGGATGATAATATGGTGCCCAAGATTGCGGATTTTGGTCTCTCAAGACTCTTTGGTCAGGACCAAACACGGCAGAGGACACAAAATGTTGTTGGGTCATAGTAAGTGGACCACAAACCGTGATACCTTTATTAACTGCATTTTTCCATCTCATTTAATGTTTATGAAATTAACTCTCCATATGTTAACTCCAGTGGGTACATAGCTCCAGAATATCTATACAGAGGTGAAATCTCAACCCAATCTGACATATACAGTTTGGGCCTAATGATTATCGAGATCACCACTGGAGAGAAGCACATACCAGAGAGGAATGAACCATCCGCAAGGAAGTTTCTTGATAAAGTAAGAAACAGTTAGTTGTCTGTATTAATTAATGATTTAATGCATTAGTTTGTAGTATATGGTTACGAGCTGTCGTACTTCATATTCTTTTTGTAGGTGCGTGAAAAATGGACACCAGAGTACATAGTATCCAATTCCTTGTACGCATCGCTTGGTGCAGAATACCTCGAGCAAGTAAAAGCATGCATTGAAATTGGCCTCGAGTGTGTGCATCCTGAACGGAAAAAAAGGCCATCCATAGACGTGATTGCTGACAAGCTTAACGGAAAATGAATGGCAGTGAAGGTAGGAAAAAAGAGGAGTAGAGGTTGTCTATATTGTCATAATTTACTTTCACCTTGGTGCTCCAAACAAAAACGTTTTCCAATAGAGGATCCATGCTTGCAACTGCTCAACAGAATTGAGGAAAATTTGCACCTAGGCTAATATTTTAAAAATAGCAATTTTACCCAAAATGATTTTTTGTAAAACTTTTTATTAGTATAGATATATTATGAAAAAAAATTGTAAAGTTTAATTGCTCGGATATGCATTGGACGTGCTATAGCTGCATTTGAACATTCAAGTAAAGCGGTAACTCACTTTGATAGTAGGAGTTATAATGGTTGGACAATGTTTGAGGAGCTTTATCTAGTATAATCCTGATAACATTAGTTCTACATGGAATGCTCATTTCCAAATTAATTTTTTAATTTAGAAACTAATTACAGAAAGTTTCAAACTAGAAATCTGTGCAGCTTCTCTTCTCAGATTCTGCACAATATCGGTAGTGTGCCTTTTCTGTTGATATTTTGGCCAGGTTTATAAAACCAAAAATAGGAAGAGTTGTTCAACTTTGAAGCAAACTTCATCGCTGTCCATAAATAAATTGAATAGCCAGGATATTTCTTGTGACAAGAGCTAGGGACGTTCTAATTAACTTTTGTGAAATAAATTCTCTCTCTGATATGTAGCAGAAACTGTAAGGACAAAAGTAGATAAAACCCAATTTTTTGCAGAATCACGTGTACCAAATGTGTCACCACTGTTATACATTTTTTTTTATTTGGCACATAGTTGACTCTCTTTTGTTACTTCTCGTTCTTATGTTTGGCAATTTGCATATTAAGTAGTTAGGCTATTTAAGATATTGCTAACAAACTATACAAAAATCCAGGTCTCAGGTCTGGAATTTTGTTCCTTCCAAGAGAAATATGTGGAATGTGAACGTGTGGCAAACATTGTTCTTGAAGTCTGAACACGATTTCTCTGGTGGAACAATTATTCTGTATTATGGCTGGATGATAAAAATGTTGATTGTGGATTAAGATTGATGGCATTTCATTGTGGAACCTACTAATTTTTTTTTTGTTTGGAACTGCTAGTCCAATTGTATTTGGTTTGTGATCTAGACACATCAGTGTTGATTTATTCCTTTCTTGTTGAGTTAGAGGTATGGATTTGTTTTTTCTTCCCCTTAGACAACTTAGAAGTACTGGTAGTATATGGAGATGGTTTTCCTTTCTTATTTCACTCAGATGGGAATCTTCCCTAGCGCAGATGGCTAGTCCCCCTTCGAAATGGCTAGCTGACTAGGGTTAACATTTATTCAGGTGGAGGTTTATCCTCACTATATATTTAGAACACCTCAATGGTGATAGGCCGATGGAGGCGGATAAACAATGGCCCCGTTCGTTTCCACCCCTCTAAATTTTAGACCTCTAAAATGAAAAAGAATCTTGTCATTTAGGAGCATTAAATAAAATTTAATGACAAAACCTTTTTGACAGATAAATGCTCATTTCGAGACGAATCTAATGAGTCTAATTAATCTATGTTTTGTTACAGTAATGCTACAGTAACCATCATCTAATTATGGCTTAATTACTCTCATTAGATTCGTCTCGCGAATTAGACCCGGGGTTCTGCGATTAGTTTTGTAATTAAATTTTATTTAATACTTCTAAATAACAAAATTTTCTTTGACGTGACTTCTCTAAAATTTAGACCCTTGGAAACGAACACCCCCAAATATCTGACTGCAATAACTAAAAGCAGACGATTGTTACACGCCTGAGGGGTGATGGATGAGGGTAGAACGCAGTCGACTTTGAACCCATGGTCTACTCCATCTCTTCAAGATAAAATGCCACGTCATTCACAAAAATATATATATAACCTCCATTTGCATAATACATAGTAGGTTTTGTCTTCATAACCGACACAAGTTAGTGGGCTGGTTAAATGGTGCAAAAGTGGTACATTATAACTAATTCGGGGTCATCATAACGTTTTGTCCAATTTTCAAGACATTAGTTAATTGTTTTATTCTATGTGGAGCAACAGCTAAAAGAGTTCATAACTGAGGGCAAATGGCATGCCACTTTCCAAAATTGGGAAAACTTGCTGTCTCTAAAAAAATGTGGACAAAGTCAACCTTGCAGCTGTTCCTAAAACAGCAGGGGCTAAATTATAGAGAGATGGCGAGAAATTATGTTTGTTAACAGTTCAGATGCATAAGCAGGTAGGACGACGCCAAAACATAGATATTGCATCATTTAACCCATGCGTTAGGTCTTTAGAAAATGTATAATGGTGTCTAGTCAGCCTGCTGAAATCTTTGCCATGTCGGAACCATCCTACCTGAAAGAGAGAGAAAAGAAGAGGGAGAATGAATGGGGCTGTTTGTGAGTCACAGGCTGAAGCACAAGCCACGAGGGGCAAAAGACCATTCTCAACCAGTTTTGAGACAAATTCAGATACAGGGAGGAAAGAGAGATGTACATGTAATTCGATGGAGAATTATACATTCAGAAGAGAGTTCGAAAAGCATAAGAAATTATGATAATGTTTTTTGCTTCATCACAAAGTGGAGAGCCGGGATTCAACTAAAGCTGTAGATTCACATGATGTACTGAAGAGTACGCAAAAACAGCAATGGTACAGAGTTTGGACATGTGTGCTTGGTATATCCCGATGGTTGCTAGATGAGTTTGTTTGATGAATGGCCAAAGATGTAGACCAAACCTGATCGTATATACTTGCAGGCATTAAGTACTTGCTATTTAATATCGTCACTCTCTTAGCCAATTGAATAACCAATTCCTTATATGAATTGGCTAGATTAAAGGTTCTAAATGACATAGCCATAGTATGCAGCTAGCATCAGGCTAAACGATTATCCTTGTTCTTAATCGAGTAATTTATTATGTGTGCCCACTGGAGAATATGATACATTGTTGGTTGGATCGATGGACAGCTTCCTCTTCATCCTCAAGTGGGACACTATGTGCCAAATATTAATTAGCGCCAGTGCACTTCTCAATACAAAACGATATTGAAAAATGTAATGCCAGCACAAATCATTTGAACATTAATTATATTATCGATCCTGTAATAAAAACTGGAGGGGGTAAAAATACATAGAGATGGGGAGGAAAAAAGGTTGGTGGTCATTCAGATGCATAATAGCAGGTTGGACCACGCCAAAATTTAGACATTTGCATCAGCCAACTGCTGCTTTGATTGATGGAAGGTGTTTCTCTTCATAGTCGAGGGGCTCGTATCTGTCAGTTATTAAGAGCCTATTCGTTTCCTTTAGTCCTAAAATTTAGTCCAGAGAATCTTGCTATTTAAGATTAAGTAAAGTTTAATTACAAAACCTTTTTACAGATGGGTGCTAATTTACGAGACGAATCTAACGAGCCTAATTAAGCTATGTTTTACTATAGTGAATAGTGATGCTACAGTCCTCGTCTAATCACGGCTTAATTACTGTCATTAGATTCGTCTCGCAAAGTAGCCCAGGTTTCTGTAAAAAGTTTTGCAATTACAAATTATTTAATACCTTTAAATAACAAGAACTTTGGACTAAACTTTAGTCCTAAACGAAACGAACACGCCCTAAGTCTGTGCACTTCTTAATAAATATTACGAAACGATCCTGAGAAAAAAGAATGCTAGCGCAGAATTTTTGTATTAACTATTGTGTAAAAACAAATATATAGAGACGCAGATGGTACAGATACATTGTTTTGTGGTGGATCTGATGCATAAACTGGTTAGACCACAAAGTTTCTATATTCACGTAATTTAACTTGTACATTGGGTAACTGTACGAGTTTTAATTGCATCAAATTCTTTTCGTTTTATGTTTATCATCTGAACATAATGTTGCTCAATGTTCTCTATTTCTCTCCTTTTTTACATACATACATGGTCTTTTACACTATCATTTTCTTAGGTTATAGGCTCGGTAATGTGGGTAAATATTGCGAATCAGAGAGAACCGAGAGCAAAGTATTGACTGATAGGATGATTCACTGCCAGTACAAATATTGTGTTTGGTTGCTGTCACTCGGCCACGCAGGTATGAACACGCAAAACTTAGCTGGACCACCCACTTGACAACAGGATAGCCTGGTGATGGAATGGATCGAGGTCAAGGTCTTCGCTACAATCCTCGAATGGGATTATGGGTGCCAGTGCACATCCATGTGAATGCTGTACTGCCTGTTCCTCGAACAATTATTGTATGATGATATTGCTGGAGCGAAGACTTAAGTTTGTGAAGTCCATGGAAATTGGTTTCCAAACTCTACGCCATTGATGTGGTGCCTACTGACATCGACCTCCACCAGCCACTCCATGAACAACTTTGAGACCTGCACCTAGCTACACAACATCGAGAGAGAGAGAGAGAGCAATGGCGGAACTCGCCTTCGGCTTGACCAAGTCGGTGGTGGAGGGGGCACTGACCAAGGTCCAGTCGGCGATCGAGGTGGAAGGGAAGCTGCGGAAGAGCGCGCAGCGCGACCTGGTGTTCATCACCGGCGAGTTCCAGATGATGCAGTCCTTCCTCACCGTGGCCAACGAGGAGCGCGTGGGGAACCTCGTGGTGATGACCTGGGTGCGTCAGATCCGCGAGCTGGCCTTTGACGTGGAGGACTGCATCGAGTTCGTCGTCCACCTGGACAACAAGTCCTCCGGCAAGCGGCGCCGCGTGTTCCGATCCCTCATTCCGCCGTGCATCCCGACGGCGGCGCTGCCGCTGGACGAGGCCGTCGACGAGATCGAGCAGCTCAAGGCGAGGGTGGAGGATGTGAGCACAAGGAACGCCCGCTACAACCTCATCAGCGACACGGGATCCAAGCCAGTCGTGCAGCAGCAGCAGCAGTCAGCGTTGCCCAACAACGCTGCCGTCGTTGGTGGCGCGACAGCGTTCAACTTGCTCCTCGAGGAGAAGGACGCCGCCAAAAGGCAGCTTGGGGACCTCACCCAGTTCATCACCAAGGAGAAAGATGAGCTTCAAGTGGTCTCGGTTTGGGGCACGGGCGGCAATCTTGGGACGATGTCCCTCATCAGGAAGGCCTACAATGACCAGGAGATCTGCACAACCTTCAGCAGACGAGCCTGGGTGAAGCTCGTGCACCCTTTCGATCCGTACGAGTTCGTCCGTTGCTTGATGGCCCAGTTCTTCCAAGACTCCTGCAAAGGGCAAGGATCTGCTGTCGGTGTACATGTCCTAAAAAAGATGAAGGATACTGAAGGAGAGATCTTGGAGAAGTTCGAGCAGGAGGTCACAAACAATAGGTACCTTGTTGTCTTGGAAGACCTGTCAAACATGGTAGAGTGGGATGCTATCAGGACGTTTCTTCCTGACATGAAGAATGGCAGTTGGATAATTGTGTCAACTCAGCAATCCGAGGTAGCAAGGTTGTGCATCGGACACCCGACCCAAGTATTGGAGCTGAAACAGTTCTCGGCTGAGCACTCTGTTTATGCCTTCTTCAAGGAGGTAAGCCAGCAAAATACTCAGTTACTTTCGGAGCAATGCCTCTATTTTTTCTCATTCATTTTCTTTGCTCAGTTTTGTGCACATTGGAAGTCTCCCACTGCACGCATATAATTAGTTTAACTAATTATACACCAACTCTTTGTGCAAGTTCTCCAGAATAAATCCTTTTCGTCTTAGCCTAGTTTGTAGCTCTTCTTTTCTTAAAAAGAAATAGATTGGTTCATATTCTGTTATTTGCATCATGAACGCAGATAGTTTTCCAATATTAAAAGGATTGTGCAACCTAACGGGACAAGTAAATAAAGATTATGTTCGTATGCACTATGTATGTCAAATTATTGAAATCAAAGTCCTAGAAACGGCCTACATCTCTAATTTTGTTTTGACATCTTTGTTGTCATAGCTCTATCTCTTTTAGTTCTGTATTTCTAGCTAGTATGAGCTTGGTTTGCCAAACTTTGCTTAATAAGAACATACTTCATAGTGTAGTGCCCTTTTAGTTGTTTAGTAACTAGCATGCATAGTTGTTGCTTCTGGTCAACCTATATTGACATTTGGAGCACATTTTTAAGTAAGTTGTTTAATTCATGCATGTTTTGTTGCTAGCTAAGTGGTAGAAAATTCTCATAAAACGTGTGTACCGTCCTTCGACCCGTCTTCTTCCTTTGACCTCATCAATATGCTGATATCTATTCATTATTTTCAGGGCCCTCAGAATGTTCATAAAAGAGACGCTAGTAGCAGGGTGTCACCAAGCAACACTGATATATCAGCATCAGGCGTTCTTTTCCCTTCCCAAGTAACTGGTGGTAGTCCTTCCTTCCTCTTCCTCAAATGACAAAATCCCCACCTCTAAATTGGAATTTGCGAAAATTGGGTTGAGACTAACCTCATGGTTGGTCCGTGATGCAGAAATGAGTGAGCTATGTAAATACGTGGCAAGACACGCGGTTAAACTCTTTCCATGTTAGTATGTCCGTGTGGGGGATAATGGGAGCTTGAAAGTCTCATCTCGTCAGAAGCCTGTATTACGATAGAATGCTACATAGTAACCATCAGTTGAGCAATATAGTTGGGTGGATGTATCTCGACCGTTCAATCTGAGAGGACTTCTCTTTGGGATTACTATTGGGCTTTCAGTCAGAGTCTCCTCAAGCCAAGAAACTGCATACCAGCGTATGATGGGAAGTAAGAACCCCATTCAAGAGTGCTGTGCGCTTCTTAAACAACATCGGTGCCTTGTCGTTATTGATGATCTGCAGACCAAGGAAGAATGGGACTTGATAAAAGATAATCTTGTATCACCTTCTGATAGCATTATCATTGTCATTACAACTGAAGCAAGCATCGCCAAACATTGCGCAGATAATGAAGAGCTTGTGTTTAACGTCAAGGGTCTACAGGCTGATGCGGCTTTAGATCTTTTCAACAAGGAGGTGTGTTGTTCTTAAACCTTAATGAACCCTGCCTCTATTTTCGTCCCTTTCATATTTTTACGTCCCGCATACCTGTTCCTGAAGAGCTAGAAGAGATCCTTTATGAATTTGCAGATAAAAATAGTGTATCGAAATTTAGAGAGGCTATTAGGTCTTTGAAGCAAAAAAGATTGCATTTATAACATGAAAAGAAAAACTTGGCGTCCTGCAACTTGGAATGACATATCTCAGTTAACAGTTGTGCACGGCATAGGCCTTGTTTGGATCCATAGAATTAACAGTTAGTCCCTGATTAAAAATTAGTTGACTAACAATTAGTTAGCTAACAATTAGTCAGTTGCATGTTTGGAGTCCTGACAAATTATTAGTCCATACTATGAGGATTACTATTAGTCCATATTAGATGGGTTGGAGGGACTAATATGATTATTATTAGTTCCTTGGTGGACTGGCCATGTTTGGATCCAGGAGACTAATTGTTAGTTGACTAATTTTTAATCCTCGATACTCCAAACAGAGGGACTAATAGGTGAGACTAATTGTTAGTCTACCGAGGGACTAATAGTAATTTTATTAGTCAATCCAATCCAACTAATAGAGACTAATGATTTCAACAAAACGTGAAAAGACTATGCTGCCCCTTATCCGTTCCAAACATGCACGAACTAACAATTAATTAAGGGTATAATAGGCATTTTCTTGGAATTTGAACTAACAATTAGTTAGAGCTCCAAATATGCAACTGGCTAATTGTTAGTTGCCTAATCATTAGTCAAGTAATTTTTAGTCAAGGACTAGTTGTTAGTTTTTTGAATCCAAACAGGGCCTAAATAATTAGTTCCTCCTATTAATCCTTCTGTTAGTCAACTAACAGATAGTCCCTTGGATCTAAACATAGCCAAAGCCAAAGCCATCTTTGCAATGTAGGAGCGCAGACAAGAAACGAAATCTAAGTGTGGGAAATAAAGCTATTGACATTATCCAAAAGTTAGGATACTCTTGCTTTTGAGATCATCCTACAACCTGCAGCGTTATCAGCTCCCATGTGCTTCATTTACTAGTGATAGTCTAGCTTCCAAGGAGTTCGCAATTAATACTGCATCACGATGCTAAAAACCTGATAATTTTGAGTTTCAGAATGTAGTATTCTAGTACATCATTTGGGTACAGGATTTGGCACCTTGAATGTCTCGAGTCAAAGTATTTGAACTTCATATATAACATATCTGTCACTATTTATAACAGATGCGTGGGATGTAGTTTGTAACACCCTGCGTTCAAAACCGCTTACCGCCCAACCCCCACATGGGACGAGCACGCGCATGAACATAACACCCCTCTTACTCTTTCGTCCTCGTTTCGTGTAAAAGGGTTAATCCAGAAGTGATATGCTTGGAACCAACAAGGGTTATATGCTGACCCTCACCCACCTAAACAACCAATGTGAGACTATTCTCACAATTTCACTTCACTTCTGTGCCACTTGAACCGAAACTACAACTACCAAGCTACAAACGGGCTGGGGTGTTACAGTCACCCCCCCTTAAGGGTTGACGCCCCGGCAGCACACCGCATACACAACAAGTGGATATCCAAGATCTTCCCTCGGTGCAACGGCCATGCATGCCCCCTCCACGGGCAACGACACACATGCGCACGTGCAGCGAGAGTCGGCTCTGAATACCAAATGTAACACCCTACGTCCAAAACCGCTTACCGTCCAGCCCCCACGTGGGGCGAGCACGCGCATGAACATAGCACCCCTCTTACTCTTTCGTCCTCGCTTCGTGTAAAAGGGTTAACCCGGAAGTGCTATGCTTGGAACCAATAAGGGTTATATACTGACCTTCACCAACCTAAACAACTAATGTAGGACTATTCTCACAACTTCGCTTCACTTCTGGGTCACTTAGACCGAAACTACAACTACCAGGCTACAAAGGGGCTGGGGTGTTACATCGTCCGTGGAAACTAGTTATCCAACAACATAAGTGCATTCAGCATTGCATTAAACTGTATAGGTGATCTTTGTTACTTGCTTGAGAGACTGTCAACGTACAAAGTGCATTTTACACAAATTTACTAGTTCAACCGTTTTGGTTTTTCTGATGGTGCTTAGCTCTTTTGTTTGCGTGGAATTTTAGTAATTGAAGCTAGAAATGACTGCTAATCTACTGGCGTTTCTTATAGATGCATCAGATGTTTTTCGAGTACATTTGTATTTGATAACAAACAGAAATGTCCAAAATAGTCGTTATTAGCTAGCACTACTAATTAAGGTGAGTTCTTAATTTCTTGATCAACAGATGCACAGGAAGAAGAAACAACCTTCCGTAGAGCAGGATCACAAAGATATGCCGAAAGAACTTATTTTGAAGTGTGGCGGACTTCCAAAAGTGATAGTTGCTGTAGCTGGTTTATTGGCAAGAAAGACAATCAAACGGGTGAATCAGGCAAAATCTATTAATGACAGATTCATTCATCAACTGGAGACGAACCAAGAGTTTAACAGTCTACGGGATCTATTTGACTGGATGCATACTTACTTTCGTACCTGCCCGTATTACCTCAAGCCATGTATCTTCTACATGTCAATCTTCCCTCAAGACCACAATATTCGCCGGAGACGTTTGGTGAGACGGTGGATTGCAGAGGGCTACTCCAGGGATAGTGAACACAGATCTGCTGAAGACGAAGGGGAAGAGTTCTTCTCCAGTCTCCTCGATCTGAGCATCATACAGCAGCCACCACAGTTAGTTGCCACCGCATTGGCGGACACAAGGAAGGTCTTCTGCCAAGTTAATGGCTTCATCCGTGAGTACATAGTCTCACGCCGAATGGAAGAAAACCTTGTCTTTGAACTGGGGGACAGTTCTGCTCTCACCACCCAACGCACAGGGCGTCACCTTACCATAAGGGAAAGCTGGGACAGAGACAACATTGTGTTTGAGAGCATCGACTTCTCACGGCTACGGTCGTTGACTGTGTTTGGGGCGTGGAAATCTTTCTTCATATCTGAAAGTATGAAGTTGCTTCGAGTGCTTGATCTAGAGGATGCAACAGGTATAACAGATGATGATGTTGAGCAAGTGGTTAAGCTGATGCGCCGTCTCAAGTTCCTGTCCCTGCGAGGATGCCAAGAGATACACCGTTTGCCACGTTCATTAGGTGATCTAAGGCAGCTCCAAAGTTTGGATGCGAGACACACCTCCATAGTCACTCTTCCTGAAGGCATTACCATGTTACAGAAGCTGCAGTACATTCGTGCTGGCACCAACATCCTAGCAGAAGATCAGCCAACGCTTTGTCTTTCAGTATCCAGGCCGTTGTCCGCGTCCAGCAGACGCCGTTGCCTAGTTGGTGTTAAGGTGCCGAGAGGGATTGGGAAACTAACAGCATTGCACACACTTGGTGTTGTCAACGTTCGTGCTTCAGGCGGGAAGGCCATCCTCAAAGGATTGAAGGAGCTTACTCAATTGCGCAAGCTAGGAGTCTCTGGCATCAACAAGAAAAATAGCCGTGAGTTTTTCTCTGCAATCTCAGGTCATGGTCATCTGGAATCCTTGATAGTGCAGCTTGACAAGAAGAATGAAGATTGTTTGGATAGCATTTCCCTGCCTCTGAAGAACCTGCAGAGCCTTAAATTATATGGATCCCTATGCAAGTTGCCAGGAGGGATCGACCAGCTTTGGAAGCTTGCAAAATTAAATCTGGAAATGAGCAGATTGGAGCCGACGGACGTAGAGCTCCTTGGAAAGTTACCTAGGCTATCTATTCTACGTCTTCATTTGAATCTGAAAGAAGACGGCGAGCTTCATTTCTGTGTTACCGTCAATAATGTTGAGTTGCTGTCTTATGAAAAGCTCAGAGTTCTTGAGATTACATGCAACTCTGGTTTGCATGTAAAATTTGGATGGCAAACAATGAAAAGTCTTGAGATCCTGAAGACTGACAGCTGCTCTGGGTCGTTAGTGAATTTTTCTGGCCTGGAGAATCTAAAAGGACTCAAGACATCGATTTGAGGGTTACTTTAACGTCAAAGAAACTTGTTCTAAAACCGGAGGATAACCATTTGTCGCCATCGTCACTCTTTCCTATCCTCTATTTTATACCTACCTACTGTATTCAATGATATCTCCTTCGTAATAAATAAAGAGATTTTTTTAATCTCTTTTGTACGTTCACATATCTACAAGGTTAATGAAAGCGTTATTTTGGTGTTAGCATATCTATCTAGTATGACACCCAAACAATTTTATATTAATATACTTGTATGCTCTCTTGGTCCTGATACTTGTCATTTTAAGATTCAAATTATATCGCACTACACGTGTTATTCTTGCCTACCAATGCAATTTCAGAGGTTGATTTCCTTCTTAATGCTATTAATGCACGCTTCATTTACTACTCCTCACCCTTCCCCTCAGCCTCTTCACTTTCCCAAGCAGGATCTGCATGAGGAGCGGAGACAAGAGAGGGGGAGGAGGGTGCGACCGTGTGTGTGTGTGTTGGGGGTGGAGGACTACGCACTCCTAACAGTCCGTTAGTGTGCAATTTTAGGGTGCGGTTCTTCATCCTCGGGTTTCTACATATCGGTCGGTCCAGAGAACACCAGGCATCTACCGTTTTCTTGTAGTGCTCCTTCATCTCCATCTTGGATGCAACCCTCCATCCTGATCGCCAGCTACGATCAGGGTCCTGCGCTCTACTCCACACTCTTCGTGCCGTTTGCTGGCTATGGACAGAGGCGGCAAGACACGTGTGTGTTGTGGTGGTGGTGGTGGTGGGGGGGTGGGGGTGGCAAGATGTGGCAAGAGAGAGATCGAGCTGAGGTGTGTGTTGGTGGTGCGCCCCCCCAACTCTTCTTTTCAGCCCGATAATAAACAAGATCCTCATATGCTAACTCGGCTAATCCGTACCGTAGTAAGTATTTTATTTTCACAATAACTTTTTTGTTTTATCAAAGTTATTAGGGTGTGTTTGGTTGGGCTGTGGCTGTGAGCTGTGAAAAAGGTTGTTGTGGTCTTTCAGCTGTGGAAAAGCTGAAAGCCGTTTGGTTGAAAAATAGTTGTGACTGTGAAAAAAACTGTTGTGGTCTTTCATCATTTTAAAAAGAGAATTTTTTTTAAGTGCTACATCCATGATTAATATTGGTTCTTCAATCAAGAAAAAAAATTAATTTTCAGTTCAAGAAAATATTTTTTTTGTTTTTCAGGAATTATTATTCAAAAAAGATTTCAAATATGAAAATCTTGAAATAACAAAAGTTGCTCAATCTGAGCGGACCAGTCCCTCAAAAATGCACAAAAATTTCGAAGCCTTGGAGACTAGTGTTTTCAAGCAAAACGGAGAGCAGCGTTGAATTGTTTTAAAATGTTCAAAAGGACCCGTGGGACCCACCCACCAGCCTCTCTGCTTTCCTCTTTTCTCTGCCGCGCAACCTTCCTCCATTGCCGCCCTGCACTGCTGCACAAGTTCATGCCAAGCAGCTGCTGTGAAGCGTTCTTGCCCAGACCTCCACCGCAGGGGCGGAGCCAGGATTTGATCATGAGGGAGGCCAAATGACAAATTTTAGCAAAATTTGACTCATAAGAGAGGACAAGTTCAGTTTACATGGTGATTTTAAGTGTACAAGGCACGTGTGCATGAAGCATAGGGGGGCCAAGCCACTGCTCGCCCCCTTGCCTCCGCCCCTGCTCCACCGCAAATCGGTTTCCTAGCTAGCTTCGAATGCTCACATGGCCACCATTCCTTCTCTTTTGCAGTGAAGGATTAGATCGACTCTTTTTATTACCCATGGCCGGCAATGGACCACCCTCAAACTCTTCGTGAAATCCTCCCTCTCCGGTGAGTCAATCATTGATTCATCGCTTCTCAAGCTGCTCAACTCGGTCGCGCACCTCCCTGTTTCTTCCTCCTTCCATTCCCGCAGCTTCTCACGACGCCAGTGAGCTTTTCCCCTGATGCAGTTTGTCACAGACAAGTTCCTCCTTCCGATGCCTGAGAAAAGATGGTCGTGGGTGCTCTTCCGCCTGCCCGTGGAGACGGCGACGACGCATCCAGACGGGACCTTCTTGCGCAGCTTCAGGTTGAGAGGCTCGGCCAGAGGCGGAACAACTGCGCCCGCCCAGAAGCGTCGAGCTCACGCCTGCTCATGGTGGCGGCGGAGCATGCGTGCATGGCATAGGACTCGCCCGCGTGGTGGCGACGGCGAAGCCCGCACTCGCGGATGGGGCCGGGAGTGTTAAGTTGCATGCACCAATCAGTTCACCCAAAAACCTAAGCTAACGGGAAATGTGGGCAATTCACTTATACTCCAACAATCCTCCTATTGTGCAGCTCTTGTGGGCGCAAACGTGGAAATAATTAAGTGGGTTGTAATTTATTTAATAAATCGCGTCAGCTAGGATTCGAACTCGAGACCTCTGACCCTGATACCATATTGAGTTGCATGCATCAACAAATTCATCCAAAAGTCCTAAGCTGATGGGAAAAGTGGGCACTTCACTTATACTCCAACAGAGAGGAGCTCGCGAGGTAAGAGGAGAGGACGTCGCGATCAGGAAAAAAAAAAAGAAAAACGAACCGGTACGCTACACAACCTGTGGCAGGTGGGTAATTTTCACAAAAAGTTGAAAGCCGCAACAGTTGAAAGTTAAATGAACTAGCTAAAATCTGCTTTCAGTTGTGACTTTGAGAGAAAGACAAGCCCTTTTGGTTTGACTTTTGACTATTTTAGAAGCAAAAGCACCTCAGTTCAAAAAAAGAAGAAGAAGCAAAAGCATCTAAAATGCTAAATCAAACACACCCTTAGAATTTCTGTTGAAATTATTACACCTTATTATGCTGCTAATTCGGCCAGGATGCCGCGAACCAGGCCCAGGGATGCTAAGGAAAACAGGATCCTTATTCAAAATTTGGCACACGATTACTTATTAGGCAGCAGTAACAAAAGCGGCCACATGCTTCACTGCAAGTCTTCGCCTTGATTTTCATCGATTTGCCGCTGTTAACTAACTGTCAAAAGACAAATAGTATGTGTTAACAACAAGTGCCGGCCAGTAAAAATTAAAATTTGTCTGCGTGAATGAGTGACACTCAGCAATCAATTTAGTCACCACAATCAGTCGTCCCCGTATGCAACATCAGTGGTACAGGCCAAAACTCCAAGTAAAAGCTCTAATCAAAATTAGTCATCAGTCAGCGACATTTCACCGGCCCTGCGGAGAAAGTATATCACTGCAGTTAGCATGGAGAAGCAGGAGACAGTAGCGATGGGTCTCCTGCTTCTCCGTCAACCATCACTATTTCACCCATCCTTATTTTTGATAGGGGACGGGCCCTTCGATAATGGGAGCACGATACTACTGCCCCGTCAACCCATCATTATTTCACCGTTGACAGTCATTTTGAACAAAGTAATTCGAGAGTCCCAATTGAAATATCTATTTCTTCCGATGTAGGGCTCAGAGAAATATGAAATCTGCGTTTACAATCCAAAGTGAAAGGCAACAGAGTCTGACGCAGAAGGTGAAGGACCATATCCGCGACGGCGGCGGCAGCGTGTCATTGGACAGGGATGGACCGGCAAAGGCCGGTGGAAATACAACGGATCAGAGTAGCCGGTCGGTACCCCTACCCCTGCGCCTCTCCCACTGCTCATGCTCGCTTCCCTCATCCTCGGTTGCTCCGTGCCAAGGAGCCTCACCGCCGTCAGCTCATGGAGAGGCCACCTTTTACCACCCCCTGCTATAAATCTCCGTCAAAGCGAATTGGCAGGATCCCTCCGCCTCGTGTGGTCGTGCCAGCCGCCAGCACAGAGCAACCGGACAGAGTATGCTCCACCGCCACTGTTTTCTTGACCTCCCTCCTCACAAGCCACGACTGCATCATAATGTGTTCGACAAAATGCTCAACAGGTCTGTGGACACCAACCTGTTGAGAACTCAGGTGTCCCGAGTGACTGTGTTCGACAAGTACAGACCTTTTATTTTCTTGACAAAGGGTACACCATGACTTTTATATTATGTTTTCAGGTTGCTTCGTAGCACTTGGCGCCAACTAGTCCACCATGAGCAGCAGTAGGGTTTCAGGTATTATATGCATTACATGGTATAGCTCAAATTACTCATCAAGAACTCGTGACATTTGACTTGCTTCTTTTTAACATTACACATTATTACAGTGATTAGCATTACATTCCTTAACTTTGGTGAGTCAAAGTATACCATCACCTCAGGAAGTTTGGGGCCTCAGAGTTTATGTAGTACATGTCTGAATATATTTTATACTCCCCACTCTAAACACCAGATCCAGCTAAGTTTCTTAATCTAGCTAACTAGATTTCTATACCTGTTCTGGCTACGCGATCCGTTTTTCTATCCAATTGCCCATATCCTACTTTAGCTCCCAAAAAAAAAACCTATATTAGTGCGCAGGAGATTCGCTCCTCCTGTTCTACAAAAAAATGTAGTTATTCTGTAATTTATGTTAGTGGTCTCAGTTTCTCTGTTTTCTTGCTAACTACCAGTATGCTTTCCTTCTTTACTTTCATATTAGAGTCAATCTGTTTGAGTTGTTCAATCATGGTTAGTATATCATAAATCAAACAGTGACTTGCATCATGCAAGTATAATGCCGGACTCTCATTTCACTAGAGGCCTACTAGTTTCTAGTGTGATAGTTGTTGGTTGCCAAAATATGTGTGTGGCACATCTGTTTTTGTATTGTGGGTAGTAAAGGTGTGTTTTGAACTGGGCAGAGGGTGTTACCAACTTCCATTTCCGCAGCAAGGCACTTATACCAATGTCCTCCCGTAGTTCAAATGACTAATATGCACCATGGGTAAATGTGGAAATAATATCTCAATAAATGTAGAGTGCCAAGTATTTGGAAACTTAAAGGTGGTCAAAGTTGCCAAGTAAATAGAAACGAAGGTTTCTATATTCTTCTTATTCTTAATGAAATTATACACAACTCTTTTATGCGTATTCGAGAAAAAAGTATAATGCCGGACTTTTCTTCTTCTATCTGATTTGGACAGAAGACATGTTTTCTTCTTTCTGGGTGGTAGTACATTAGACAATTTCAGATTAACATCATAAATCATCATGACCGGTGGCTGCAGCCATGGTTCACTGTTGCTCTTAAGCTGGAAGTGCTAATCTCTTAGTCCCAACAGGCATGCGCGTATTACCTTAACATGTACCGCTCAGGAGAACTGGCTTCCATGATTCCTCTTGGTAAGTTCACGTTGCACGTCCATTGCCAATTGGGCTAGGGTTACTATATCTATAATGAGTGCAAATCTTGATCAGCTGCACAGGCATTGTTTGCCTGACAGGAAATGTTCAGTTTAAAGGACTGCATTTCCCATTAGCAATATACATATTTACAAACTAAAATCGGCTTGCTTCAGATTCTCCTTCAAACCCATGAAAGCTCAACCAGAGATTGTAGGTCTTTTGTAATGATTGAGGCTCTTGATACACTGTTGAATAATCAAACGCAACCAGAGATTGTAGATCTTTTGTAATGATTGAGGCTCTTGATACACTGTTGAACAAACTAAGTCACTACTACTACTCACTGATATGCTGCAAAAAATAAAGTAAATCGGTACATTAGCTGAATTCTAGTTCACATGAGTAACAGGTGTGAAAGTAACGACAAATTCTGAATCTGAATTTTAACTCTAGAAACTAAGAAAACAAAACATTAAAAAAAGAAATTACGCTCGTGAACTTTGCACTATTGCTGGTATACATTGACCATATGTTTTCTTCCTTTTGACCCCGTTTACTGATTTGGCTTCCTTTTCGATCATATCAAGTTCAAAACAGACACAAAATCAGATATTATAAGTGCATTGTAATATTAACTGTTCCCCCAGTTCCCCTTTATTTAGTTTACAAACATTTTCACAGGGATAATTTGTAACAGAATTCGATAACAATACTAAAAAATCCCACATATAACCACAAATAAACTGCCTCCTTGAACATTTCTCCTTACTAAGAAAGGAATATTTCTAAAATTCTAGATATCACATACATTTTTTAGATAATGGACTAAAGAAATTATCCAAGCCTCCGTACCAAACCATGTGGATATACTAGATATTGTTCTCATGTATTACCTAACAAACACATTACAATACTAGATTTTATACTTCTTTCCCTCTAATCAAATTTATTTGTATGTTCTGAACATGACGTAGCAGTTTCACGAGAGAAGAACAAATATATACAAGACAGTACATATTCAAATCATGAAACTTCAGTCTGGAGGCTCGCCTGCTCAGTGAAACATTAGAGGGATAAGGCCGCAAGCACGACAGGGCAAATACCTTTTCTTTTATACGAGCGAGCTTCCAGGTGCTGTCACACCACTTCTTCAATTCAGGGCAGCCAGAAATTTGTAATTCTTTAAGCCTTGTGAGGTCCTCTATGCTGTCTGGCAAAGACATGATGCCCTTGCAATCCAATATAATAAGTTCCTCAAGAGCCAAAAGGCTACCCAACCATTCTTTTAGTGATAGAATGCTCTCACAATTCTTCATTGCTAGTGAGTGGAGGGAGGTGAGGCGCCTCATGCCCTCGTGCAAATTACACAGATGAGGGCAATCTGAGATCTCCAACTGCTTTAGAGAAGTGACTTCTCCTAACCATTGTGGCAGTGTTGTCATGCTTTTGCAGTGCAATAGCCGCAGTGATTGTAGGGAAGTGAGTTTCTTGAAGGTCTCCGGAGGCGTATCTAGTTTTGGATACCCATCTATGACTAATGTTCGAAGTTTTGACAGCTCACCCAACCATTCTGGTAGTTTAGGCTGATCATTGTCTCTTATGTAGGGAGTCAGATGGAGCGCTTGGAGGGTTAATAGGTCATTGATGATCTGTGTCGAGCTGCTAAGATCACTGCAGTGCACGATTTTTAAATGTGCAAGACCAAGGAGGTGGTGAAGCAACCTCCATTCATGCATAGGTACATCACATGATGTAACCTGCAGACTAGTTCCTGGAGCAAAGAAGAATGCACCGGTGTGACCTCTCTCTCCCCATGATGATATTACATTATCGCTATTCTGTATCATCCAATTCTTTGCTCTTGGGGGATGTGGTTTCAACCTTAACTTGGGGCAGTCGCTTATTGTTAACTCCTTAAGGTTAGGAAACATGAATTCCATCGAACCACCTTGTGCATGGGAGTACATTGTGTTCCACTGTTCGAGGTTTTCCATACATCTTAGTTCAAATTCCTTCAGTCGAGGAAAGGCTCCCGGGTCGCCACCAGAGAAGTCCATGCCGATATTTGTGATACTTTGCATTCCTTTGATAACTAGCTTTTCCAGGTTTTGTAATTGACCAAGTGGGGGTAAGATGTTGCACATGGACAAGTCTTCCATCTCGATTTTGACAAGATTAGGGAGGTAATGAGCAATGGCCATCACCCAGGATGGAATGTGTTTACTGTTATAACCTTTTATCTCAAACTCCTTTACGGTGCTTGGTGGCACTAGTTCTCTCAACACTTGTATGTCCTCCACAGACCTCTCAGAGTCAGCACTCCAGTAAAGTTTCAATTTTTCAATTCTTCGTTTTTTCATCAGGTTTATATTCTGAGCCTCTTCTGCAGATTTCACAAGTTCAAGCCTGGTTATCTTCAGCTCATCAGGATTTGCTAGTTGGAGCAAACCAATATTACTGCTAGAAGCACCATCATCAGCATGTACTATAAAGTGTGGTAACATGGCAAAAGAGTTAGATCGGAAGATCTTGGGCTCATCTAGTTCATCACAACCCTTCACATTAAGAATCTTGAGATTGTCCATATCTGCCATACTTTCTGGAATGCCTCTTCAGATTGTCACAATTCGAGACGTCCAGTGTATGGAGCTTCCTAAGCTTGCCAATACTTTCAGGTATACAGGTAATGATATTATTCCGAGATAAGTCCAGATGCTCGACATTGGAAAGGGTACTGATACAGTCAAAAAAGTTGCCCAACTCATCAGAGGATAGGCCACAGAAGATAGAACCCAAGCTCCCCGATAGACCTAAATAGCGGAGTTCGGATGAGATTGCTGATCACTTCATGAAGTCCCACCAAATTTCCTAATCTTGAAAACCTTTTATATAAATTAAGATATTGCAGTTTGGTAAGGCCGCCAAGAGCCTTCCCTGTGCCTTGAAAATAATTACATTCTGATAAATCCAGATGCACCAACTCTTTAAGCCCAGCTATTAATTCTGGTATGATTTCAACACCTGGGCAGTTTGATAAATCGAGATGCACCAATTGTTTTAACTCCGAACATGAATATGGGAGTACATATATTTTCTGACAATAGGATAAATCAAGATACATCAGACATTTCACTTCCCCAATTGCCTCTGGCAGTGAAGTGACTGAAGATCCTCGAAGACTAAGATAGTTTAATTTGGAGAGTTTGGTGATACACGAGGGAATCATTTGATTTTGTATCCTTGGAGCATTAAGATACCTCAACTGTCTGAATTCACCAATACAATCAGGTAATTTCTCAATAGAGCACTCACTTAAGTCCAGGACACGCATGTACTTCGCTAATGAAAATTCTGCACTGTGGAGTACCATGCTGCCACGGCCCAGAAAACGTAGAGCTCTTATCTTGGTGGGAGAAATCCCAGATAAATTTAGTGACTTGCTACAATCTGTGAGAACAACATACCGAAAGTTGCCTACTCCAATATTTTCCAATTTGCTAGCATCCAGAAGTTCATCAGCCATGACTGATCTTGCAAGGTCATGCACCAGGTCGTGCATGGTAAACACTGGAGTAACTGAGCCATGCACCACACTAGTCTGCATCAAAACCACTATGGTTGCATTAGATTTCTGTCCTCTACAACCAATTACTCATCATATTGAGAAAAATATTATCTCATTTTTGCAGTGGTCAACATTAGTCATAGGAGAAATATATGAAAAAGGAAATTATATTTTTCAATCTTTATAGTCGATATTATCCCACTCGGCTACTTTGATGCTAAGGAGCATATAGGCATTGTACTCTGCCAAAGAACTACTCAGAGTCATAATCTCTTTCTTGGACTTAAACGCCCGCAAAAAGCATCTAATATTCAATAAAGGATGTCAAATTTGGATAATCTCTTGCTAAATTCGAGGTTAGAGTGCGCTATTTGTCCACAAACTTCAAGTCAAGCTAATTTATACACCTCAGAAACCTACAGACACATATTGTGGAAAATATTTTGTTAGACAGGGGGTGTTTGGTGGCCAGCCACAGCTGACCACGCCACAGAGGCCCCCGCCACAACCTGTGGCGAGCTTTTTCTCTGCCGCAGCCACAGGTTGCTTCCTTCGTTGACTGTAGCGTGGCGCAGTGGTACTGTAGCGTGGCGCGGCTACTGTAGCTGTGGCGAGCCGTGGCGTGAAACCAAACACCCCCTGAATATGCAATCTGGAAATAATATGTCCCAAATGGACTTCTACGTGATTGACAACGAAAGAATAGGCTGCTGATTTGTAGACATAAGCAATTACTTACCGAAGTTGACTTTGCATGCTGAAGGAAGGACAATCCCAGAAGCTGCTTAACGTAACTCTCGCAAAGCTGCCTAGTAGAGAATATGGTTGATGGTGCAATGAAATCATGAGCAACCCACTGATAAATTAGATCATCTTTAACTATCTTGTGACCTTTCGGGAAGATTGCACAATATGCAAAGCATAACTTCAAATGCGGCAACATACTCTTGTAGCTTAATAGCAAACATGCAAGCACATTACGATGTGGAGAACATTCATCTCCCAACCCAGGTGCATTCCAGATATCACTATTTCTCACTGATTCCCATTCGCCAAAAGTCAAAGGTTTTAACATGTATCCTAGTGCTTGAGCTGCCAAAGCGACACCACTGCACTTCGTCGCGATGTCCCTTCCAATGAGCTCTAGCCGTTCTTTATCATCTCTAGCTTCAAAGGCACTTTTTTGTTTTATTATATCCCAGCACATTTCTTCCGTCAGTAGAAGTAACTTGTATGGCTTCACAGTGCAAATTTTATTGGCAATGGCTTCATCCCGTGTGGTTACTAAAACAATGACCTTGCCACCATCTCCAAACTTTAGCATGCCCTTCAATTCATCCAACTGAGATTCTTTTTCTTCCCACAGGTCATCTAAAACTATCATAACTTTCTTACCGGCAGCAGCAAGTAGGTCACGGAGGCGGGTGCGCATAATCTGCTTCTCAACTATATGGCTCTCCTGTTTTGATAACTGAGATATGACAGAGTTGCAGATTTTACTTAAGTTAAATACCTGGGACACATAGACCCATGCTGAAGTATAATCTTTGAATAAGGTATCATTGAAAAGCAATTTTGCCAAGGTAGTCTTGCCAATGCCTCCAATTCCGTAGATAGGAAGGATGGTGATGTCTCGTGTTGTGCTTTCGAATAAACGATCCATAATTATCATTTTCTCTTCAGTCCTCCCTATTATGAGTGCTTCATCTTGTAAGTATGAATCTGTTTCCCGTTCATCGGGAACTGACTGAGAGATTGAGCTGACGTCTGCTGTGAATCTGAAATGGTGGTGTTCCTTTGTGATGTTGTCCAGTTCCTCTCTCATCGTCTTCATCTTATTAGCCATGGAAAACCTGGGACCAATTTTGATACAGGAGATCATAGCTACCAACTGCAAGAGATTCTTGAGCTGTCAGTACTTTGAAAATTTTGAATAATTTAATCAATCAATTGTACACCTAACCCCTTACACTAAACTAGACTGTGTCCCGTCCAACTTATGACTTTGACCACTGTTATGTTGGTAACAGTCTATATATCACAAGATTTATCTTTCAAGACTGTTTAATATTTGTTTAGATAAAGTTGTAAATGGTATTAGTGAAAGTCTTGGAGACCTTGGAAAGTCAACAATGTGAAACAAAAGATACACATAGCACCTGTTATGTAAGCAACATACAGGAGAAATTAGAAATTATTGGTGGATAAATTTGAGGTTCTTAGTATTTGTTGAAATAAACATAAATAGCCTTTATTTGCATTGATGAAGTGATGTGGCCGGTTCATACGCTGGGATTGCTTAATAGCCCCAAAACATACGGAAGCGAAATTCTCAACTGTCTACAAGTAAATTCAAACAAATTTCAAAGGTAAAGTAAGCTATTTTGAAAGTCTGCACATACCTTTCGTCCAGAAGATTTGGAGCCTGCGCCCTCGAACTCATCCAGCATATCTGAGATGTCATACATGGCGTCCTTGAGACGCTTCAGCCACAACCGCACCGTGGCGTCCTGGATGGACCGCCTCTCGGCGTCCTGGAGCACCGCTTCCACCGACTCCAGCGCCATCTTCATCTTCTTGAGGTCCTTGTCGAAGTCCTGCTGCAGCCTGATCTGGCCTCCGATAGCAGCACCGATCTGCTGGCTCACCAGGTTGAGAAGGGAGGAGGCGAGCAAGGCTTCAAGCTTCGGCATGGCTGCAGATTCTATTTCTGCCCTCGTCGGTCGAGCTCGTCAAAGAAGCAATGGACGCTCCGAACTCCGGATAAAAGGCCTTCGATATGTTTAGGGCAAAGGGGTCGTCTGCAAGTAAAGTACTAATAGTACTTGTATAGTTAAGTGCGTAGTGGCATTGCCCAAGACAACACTGTGTTGTTAAGAGATCCGATATGATATTTTTAGAATCGCTATATTGCCTAACTTGGTCGCTGCCAACTGCTAAGCTGTTGTTAGCAGCCAATGAATATTGGTAGACTTTTGCAAGGGTAGCGAGGTAGAATTAATAGAAAAGCTGTAGGCACTTACTCGGTTTTTTTTTTTTTTTGACTAGTCACTTACTCGGCTTTGCAATAGGTACAAGCAGAGAGAGGAGAGACGAATGGGCGTTTGCACGTCCATGCATATATTGTGTCGGACAGTCTAAAGAATCGTGCGAAATATACTGAATTGTACTGAAACGTTGGCCTTCTTTTGTTAGATTACATTTTTTTTTGGCAAAACATATGTAGCCGTCAGATACTATCTAAATAATCAAACCTCTTGGCTCTGTTCATTTTATATGCTGCGCAGCTCTAGATTCGATCCCACATTGTGAGCTGTGCCACACCACGTATGCGCCACTTCAAGGAAAAGTATACGCTCTTGATGAATGATATCTCCTTATAATGTCAGCATGCCTAAGTTATTTGAGCCTTAAGTTTAAAGTCGTACTATTTTAACATGAACATCAAATGCAGTGCTGGTCGACTTACTTCTTGTTGCTAGTTATATCTTGATGCTGTTCTGGGGTGTATGGATCCACACTCAAACTTAGACTCGTGGTGATTGATGAAGATTAAGGTTTCGACGCACCTACATCCGTTGATCCCATAGTGAGCTCCATCAGGGAAAAAACCACTTTATCATTCCCTAGACAATCAAATTTGTCTGTTTGATGAGTCATAATTTTAGTTTGGCAGTTAAATGAACACAGTGAATTGTTCGGCTAGTAAAATAATTTGCTTCCAATATATGAGACAATAGGGGTTTAACATTGGTAATTTTTTTTTCTCATACTACACTTTCGTTTTTAAGCTTCAAGTGCTGAGAGCTTGAGTGCGTGCGTCTAGCAAAGTCCAAATGTGATGTGGGCAGAAGTATTCTTGGAATCCTATACAACATTTTAATTGTGTGCTTGCTTACATGTGGTTGAAAAATTGGCCCAGACAAACTGCTATTTCTTGGTCATACTATCGTTATCATTACAAAAAGGTGGTACTCAACCAATGCTGAGTTGGCACTTGGAAGTAATTGGCTCCCACTCAGTTGCTGATGGGTCAACTCGGTTAGGTGGCGATCTACCGCACAAAATGATGTTTTGCTATTCACCTCGTCCTATTTTGTAAAGATTTATAGAATTCTGAAACTTAGCAGTGAAAGCAACTAATTAATATGCCTCCGAATCATAGAAGTTGACTCAAAAACAATATTTTGAGATAAGTTTCCAAGATTTGGACACTTTAATTCTTAAAAGTCCTTACGTTTTAGAGTAATTTCGAACTGCAGAAATGTTTACATTTTACAAGGGAGGGAGTAGTCAGCTTCCAAGCAGGCAACCGATATGGACCATGCGGCTAGATGGCTTCCTGGTCCTGCCATTCTCTAAATTTAACATAATAGATCATCATATCCATCCAAGCCGACCTAGCTCAGTGGTAGAGCGCGTGGCTTTTAACCACGTGGTCGTGGGTTCGATCCCCACGGTCGGCGATTTATTATCCGTTCTTGGCGTATAACAGATGCTAACGAACTTTTTACCTTTTGTTTGAATTTCTCCCTTAACACAAATCACTATTTTCAAAACTGTTTTTGAACACTGTTTAGAAATGCCTTGCTAAAATAGTAATTCCAATCAACCTAGAACATAACGAAAGAAAATTAATCAAAAAATTCAGATATGTGTGCTCATGTAAATTAGAAAAAAAAATCGAACCTCCATTTTTGTTCTGTTTATTCCAGGATGAGAATGGCCCGCTCCAACATGTAGAGCGTTTTCAGCTTCTTCTGTAAAGGATGGATGAAAAAATTTCGCTATTTTTTAACTGACTCAAATGGTTAGGCAAGTGATACCTTTTTTCCTACACTTTTTTAAAGTAGATTAAACAAATCAATTCTATTATTCTAAGTAACCTAGCAACAAACAAATCAACAAAACAAAATGAAAGAAAAGTTTTCAGATTTGGATTAATTTCGGGATCAGATGGTGAAGCATGTGAGTGCTCTGTTGTCGTAACAGGCTTATTTTGGGGCAGGCACCCCTCTCGCAGATAAATTTGCGAGCTTTTACCACTCATCATATCCCTTTGACTGCCTGAAGGATCATGACTTATCCAGTGCCCCAACCCACCACTTTGAAGCTCTCCACTGCTCACCATTAGCGTACGCAGCCGATGTGGGACTAAACGACCGGTC
This sequence comes from Eragrostis curvula, assembly GCA_007726485.1. Classification (NCBI taxonomy): domain Eukaryota; kingdom Viridiplantae; phylum Streptophyta; class Magnoliopsida; order Poales; family Poaceae; genus Eragrostis; species Eragrostis curvula. The sequence continues at coordinate 37,422,355 of CM017440.1, read as the reverse complement.
CCAGCTAATCCAGTTCCATGCGAGCGGTTAACGCTAATATGCTGTTTTTTTCTTTTCTTTTTGAGAACCCACACTAATCTGCTATTGGGCTTGGAAGCCTCGGACGAAACGAGCCCAGTTGGACTGGGCCTGCTCGGGCTCGCTGTATCACCTAGACACACACCCGCGCCGTAACGTTCGAGTCGTTCGACGCGGCGGGGGCCGACGAAATGACACCGCCCATCGCCGGCCACTTCTCGTCCCTCCTCCGCCGCTGCGCCGCGGCGGGGGCCCTCTCGGCCGGCGCGCGGCTCCACGCGCGGGCGCTGGTGGGCGGCCTTCTCCCGCACGCCACGCTGGAGACCGACCTCGTCCTCCTCTACTGCCGCTGCGGCGCGCTTGGGCGCGCGCGCCAGGTGTTCGACAGGACGCCCTCGCCGTCCATGCACGCCTACAACGTCCTGCTGGCCGCGTCGCCGCCCTGCGCAGCGCTGGATCTCCTCGCCGGCCTCCTGGCCGCGGGGCTGCGGCCCGACCGGTACACAGTCCCCGCCGCACTCCGCGCGTGCGCCGAGCTCCCCGACGCGGCCCTCGGCGGCGCGCTGCACGGCTTCTCCGTCCGGCTCGGACTGTTTCCCAACGTTGTGGTATCCGGCGCGCTGCTGGACATGTACGCGAAGGCCGGTCTGCTGGACCATGCCGTCAGGGTGTTCGACGAGATGCCGGAGAGAGACGCTGTGGTGTGGAACTGCTTGGTTACCGGATATGCGCGGGCTGGGAAGGTAACAGAAGCCATAGAGAGTTTCAGGAGGGCCCAGGTCGAAGCTGTTAACATGGCTAGAGACCTGCGGGCGGTGCCGAGCGTGCTCAATGTCTGTGCAAAGGAAGGAGAGCTGATGAAGGGGAGGGAGATCCATGGCAGGATGGTGAGGTGCCTTGCTTTTGACTCTGATGTCGCGGTGGGGAATGCACTTGTCGACATGTATGCAAAGTGTGGGCGTGTGGATGGTGCACAAGCTGTGTTTGCAGGCATGCGGGAGAGGAATGTTGTGAGTTGGTCGACATTAATATCCTGCTATGGTGTCCATGGCATGGCAGAAGTAGCATTGAAGGTTTACAAGGAGATGGTGTCTAGAGGGGTGAAGCCGAATTGCATCACTTTCACTTCAATCCTGTCGAGTTGCAGTCACTCAGGGCTTGTGGCTGATGGCCGTAAGATCTTCGAGTCAATGAGTGATGTCCATTGTGTCGAGCCCACTGCTGACCATTATGCATGTATGGTTGACCTCCTGGGCCGTGCTGGAGCCATCGAAGAAGCTGTCAGGTTCATATCGAAGATGCCTATGGAACCTTCAGCCGGTGTGTGGGGAGCATTGCTCTCTGCTTGTGCCATGCATAATAACGTCGATGTTGGAGAGGTTGCAGCTTACAGGCTATTTGAGCTAGAAGAAGGCAATGCCAGCAACTATGTTACTCTCTGTGGTATTTATGATGCAGTCGGTCGATCTGATTGTGTTGCAGGGATAAGATCTCGAATGAGGGAACTTGGCATGGTGAAGACACCTGGCTGCAGTTGGGTTCATGTGAAGGGGAGAGCCCATTCTTTCTACCAAGGGAGCATCCCACAGTATTTGAGGAGACAAATTGTTTGGGTTTTAAAGCTGTTGCTTGAGGATATGGACTCTTTAGAGTCTGAAAACGAGCATGACAACATGTACTTTAGTGTATTGGGCACTGAATTTTGATGGTCCAGTAGTGATACATACTGGCCTTGCTTGATTACTGCTATGCTACACATGACCATCTTTTTCTGTTGCCAGCATGGATTTCTGTATGCTGCTCTGCTATGTGCTGCCATATTTGTGGGCACTGAGACCTTGCAGGAACTAATCCTACGCAATGTGCTAATCGTCGAGCGATGAGGTTAGATAACAGACTATTTTCTTATTTTTTATGCAGCAACTATTTGTTCTATTTGACAACTGAAGTGGTGCTAACTGTGTCTTTTACCATTCAGTTGTGCAGTATGTGTGACTATTTTCTTATTTCTCACATACAAGAGAAAAGCTGGGTTTATCTGTACTGTTAGTCTGTTATTCCCAACACCACCTTTTACATCCAACAGCGTAAGGTGAGTTATCTGCTCAAACTATTGAATACAGTTTGGGTGTGGGACATGGATATGTGGTAGAATATGAATCAATAGGTTTGGGTTAGGGATATGAGATGATTTTCCTTTCAGAGTTTGCTATGCACTGGGTTTGGGGAAAGGATATGCTTTTCTTATGACTAAACTACACCTCACAAAATTAAACCAAAATTTTTGGCAGAATTTGTGAACAGCACCATGTTACTAGCAGAAAGCACTTTAATTCCAATCGCTACTGGAGTCGGCAGGATCACAAAAGGCAGCCATAAGTAGCAATCCTAGATCCATCCAATGCTTTATGCTACGCTTGCTCAATTGCCTTTGCGATTCACACCTGGGTGGCTTCAGATGATAGGCCAAAGCTATAATAGAGATATGGTGCTGTTGTGTATAGGAACAGGATTCAGGCGCCGTCTCTGGTTTTACGATATCCAAATTGCACTAACACAGAATGACAGAATATTCAATGCATGGATAATACACTTTAATACGAGGCAAGAACTTAGAATTTACAAAACTACTACTGCATTTACGAACATTACAAACTTGAGTTACTAGCATGTTACACAAACTTCTTAGCTCCATGATTGGGAAGTCATTACAACAAGATATATAGCACAGATTGGTTCCAAAAGAAAGAAGGACTGGAATGTTGATCACAATGCATGGGAGCAATTGAAGGATTATATGGGATATGAGCACACCGCCGAGACAATAACTAATCTTTAAATAACCTCAATACCAGGGAAGTGTACACTGCCGAGATGATGATTAATATTTATGTAGCCTCAATACTAATTAACCTGAGCCCTTGAGCCATCCGGTACGTAGGGATCTTTGTTTTTCGCTCTTTTATCTTCAAAGATATTTGCACTTCTTGCTCTGATCTCAGTGTGCTTCACAACCATCACTTCAGTCTGAGGAACATGTGAACAGATGCCAAATCGGCAGACTCCTGCGCACCTGCTGATCAGGGAGAAGAACATGCATTGAGTATCTCTAGCTCATCTTCTGTAATGCTTTTAGCTGTACTTCTCAGAGTGGCATGCATGATAAATTACTTGCAGCATGATGGTCGTAACCCGTTACACGCTCGACAAGGCTGAGGAACAAGTCCTTGAGCTGAGCAGCGAAGCTGGCCATGAGGACGCCTGATAAGCTGGCCTTGAGCTGCTTATGCGTACTAGTGACCTCTGCCTCTCCCCAAGCTCACAGTACAGAGCTAAGGAAATACAGGGCTGCTAAAACAGGAACAATCTGCTGGCTGGTTTCAGTGGTGTGACTTGAATACTTGATGAGTCCACTCGCTGTCACCGAGAGCACCGTTTATAGAAGGCGCGAGTCAGCAAACGCCGCGTCAGCTTCACCAGAAAACACACGCTCCAGACAGGATATCCAGAAATAATTTGCTTTTTGGCCTTACGACGACGGAATCAGAATTTCTTGGTCACCGTGTACATCGTTTATCATACGGTTGGCCGGAACCTTGTTTGCGTTCTCGATCGCGTTCATCAAATCGGTTAACGCAGAGCAAGTTGCTGCTTATCCACTTGGACTGCTGACTCAGCTAATCTACTATAATAATGGAGCGTGATCAGCTATGAACCGCAAATGCGTTGTTGTATTACTACCAATAGCATGTTCATGTTGTTTTGTTATCCCAAATCTTTGGTTCCAAACAAGCATCATTGATTCTCCACCGGGCGGCCATTTATACACAGCGCAGGCCACCAAACACGTCAGCTTCATCCCCGCATGCTTACCACATGGTTGGCGTCAATGATCCTCGATTAGTCTCTGGCCGATCGCGCGCATTCATTAGTGTATATTATTTATTAAAGGCACCAAGTAATAAACAGCTAAGAAATTAAAACGCAAGGAGAGTTGTTGTCACTCACTGCATGCGCTTGTATATCCATTCTTCTGCAACTCGTACTGACGTAACGGTATAAGAATAGTACCGTGATGAGCGATGTGCACCGGAAAGCTGTTTGGTTTGTTTGTTTAGTATGGTCTGGTCATGTTGTTTTGCTGTCCCTAATCTCTGGGGCCACGTGAGAAATCTCTCCGTTTGTCCCGCAACCTGTCTTCAACCCCTGGACAGCAAGAGGAAGGAATGTTCATCATTCCGCGTGTGGCACATGCATGCGTCGCTTCCAACGTCCCTAACACGTACTCGTTTTTTTTTATCAGGGATAGAGAAGCGTAAGTGCGTGCCCATGCTGTCGTTGTGGCTGGAGCTTGGAACATCTGATGACGTCTAGCTAGCATGACTACACAATCAGACTATGGGCCTGTTTGTTTAGGCTCTGGCTGTGTCGGCTGGCTGTGGCTTATTAAAAAAACGGCTATGTCGACTCTGGTTGTGGCTGTGTCTGAAAACATTTGGTAAAACAGCTTCTTCTGCAGCTTCTCATGCAGCTTCATGAATGAAAAAGATAATTGTCCAAAGTGCCTCTGAACATAGTGGTATGTAAATTTTGATTACACGTACATCTCCTATTTTACCAATAATTAGTAGTATCTTAAACTTATTAGATCATAATTTTTATGTTATTCCATACACGATAAATATTTTTTTTATGATTTACATATACATGTGGGCCCAGCTAGCTAAATCCTTCTATTATTTACACATGTACCTACGTGTCCTCTTCTATTCTTATCCACTCATTTTTCTCACTGTGTCCTGTTCACTCATCTTCTTCCTCTCTCCAAGCGACCATGCCCGAAGCCATCTCTCTAATCCTCTCTCCAAGTGACGATGCCCAAGCAATCCTCTCTCTAATCTTCACCGTGTCCTGTTCTCCACTCATCCTCTTCTTCCTCTCTCCAATCCCTAGCCCCAGTAGGCCTAGCAAAAAGATGTTGAGCAGGCAGCCGAGGTGAGGAGGGACGCCTCTTCTGCTCGCGCCAACAGGACCTTCCGTGCTGCCGCGCGCGCTCGTGTGAGGGGCATTTGCGTACGAGGCTGACGTGGACAGACGAGGGAGCCGGCAAAGCTGCCTTCCTGCAGCTCCCCGCTTCAGTGGGATTTGGGGTGCGGCTCCCTCCGGATTTCCGGAGAAGCCGGCGGGGGAGCACCCTGTTTGGTGGCAATTGACGCGAAGCCGCTCCGGGAGCCGCCCGTGGAGCCGAAACAAAGAGGCCCTATAGTGACGGGTTAATTGGCTCTGCAGCGGCGGGGATGGCTTCCATTGCTACTTGAATGTCATTATAGGCAAAATTTGCACATGGACATGCCTATAGGTCAATGAATTTTGCCTATAATATTTAGGGCCTGTTTGTTTGGACTCCGGCTGTGTCGGCTTCGGCTGTGTCTGTGGCTTCTCTGAAAAACAGCTGTGTCGGCTTCAGCTGTGGCTGTGTCTGAAATCGTTTGGTAGAACAGCTTCTTTTGTAGCTTCACATGCTTCTTCACTTGCAGCTTCATGGATGAAAGAGGAAATTATCCAAAATACCCTTTGTTTCATATTTATTTTTACATAAAAATAAAAATAAATAAATAAGAAATGTTAGAGCTTAACGCTTTAACCCCATAATTACTAGCATGTAAAGAATTAAGTTTAACATGCATTAAATAATTATAAAGAGGTACCCGTCATCTAAAGAATATTGACAAGCTAAGCACCCAATTTAACATGCATTAAATAATTAAGTTTTTCTTGAAGGTTTCAACCGTCACTGGCCAATAATTTACGGCTGCTTCCCATCCATTCTCATTCTTATCCACTTTGAGCTGATGCCCATCAGGCAACGCCGAGCGCCGGCCATCGCACTCAGCGCAGCCATGGCCGGAATCCTCGATCCCCGATTTCTTGCTCAGCTAGAACCATCCCAATCCGGCTATGGAGGACACCAAACCTTCGATTCACATCTCAGTCATGAAGGGACCGACGCCCATGGACCGCGCCCGCGTCAGCAGCTGAGCCGCGTCCTCGTGCTGAGTTGCCGGAGGAAACCGAGGAGTCGTATTGGAAATTTTGGGCATTTTCCATCGAGCGCGTGACGTGGCTGCGTGGGGACGGGAGGAGGAGCGGGCGAAGCCACCCATGGCCTGCTCCCGGCTTCGCCCTGTTTCGGGGCACCGCTCCCTCCGTGATTTACGGAGAAGCTGCCGAGAGAGCTGCCCCTTTGGTAGACAGCCAGGTGAAGCCGCTCCCGGAGCCGCCCGTGGAGCCGAAACAAACACCCCCTTATAGCGACGATCGCTGGCCCACACTGCGAATGAATCTTTTGTGGTGGGCAGCTTGCGTCAGCGGATTTGTAGTGACGGAGCGGTGAATTCAGTGGATCACCGTTACAAATCGATTAGCCGTGACGTTGCGCTGATGTCAGCGGGCCACCACTATAAGGACCATGAGTCGACGTGCGCAAGGATATTCTCTGCAGGCGATCACTTTGCCTTTTTCTTTTCTTTAGGTCCACGCGAATTGGAGAGGATGAAAATATCTTGTGTATGCCCGGTGAGGTTGTGATGTACATAAAATTCTATTCTCATGGAGTTATAGGAATTGGTACAATTGTGAGATTGCTAAAGCTATATGGGCTGAAGAACGTGGTTCAGTGTTTTATTGACTAAAACGCTAGCTTAATTATTTAATGTACTAATACCGCACATGTTGTTAATCAGAACTATTATATGACACGCAAAATAATAGCTTTTCCATGGGGATATTTTGGTCATTAGCGGCATTATATGCTTAAATTTTTTCGTGCATCGAGCAGGTCACATAATCTTTCAATTATGATATATTTTTTTTGCCACAAGCTTTAATTATCGGTAAATGTGTCTACTAAAATTGTATAAAAATGAAAGGATTGTTGCAAATCTTTATTGACCGATGAGTACATTTCATTGCTACGTTCGCTACAAAGACATGGTAGATTCTAACTAAATCTTGATTTTTCTTTTCTACCCTAACATAACAATTAATTAGAAGAAAAATCACCCAATGAGGTTTGGTGGGATGATTCCATTCCTTGTATTTCGAGCGGACGTTTGCTTTGGAGGGATGGGGTGATGATGGATCAAACACATCACAGTGCTAATAAGTCAGCTATTTATGTGCCGGTTTAAATTTCGTGACCCATTTGTCGAAGTCTTCTCATTTTGCTTCAGTATAAAATAGGAGGCACTAATCAGACAGAAGCTATAAAGAAATCATATGAAAAGCTGAAGTGAAAGATTATGATCAAACAACACGGCAAGCTTACAAGTTATGATTGTCCAACATTGACAGAAAAGCAAAGCTAAACGGACCATGAGTCAAGATCTCACACAAAACAAACCACGTTGATCCAAAGAAGGTAAGAAAAGGAATACTAGGACACAAATCCTTGCTTAAGGTTAAAAAGCTTGTGAGCTTCTTCCTGCGGCAGAGACGATTTAGAGGTTCCTAGTATGAACCTGAGGCAGTGAGCCTCGTGACACATTGGGAACGTCGTCTGGGAAATTCATATCGGTGCCTCTCGCTCTCATCTCTGTGTGTTTAACCAGAACAACTTGTTCAGTCCGAGAAGCCTCCACGGACGCCAACTTCTGGGGTTCCTGTGCACCTGTAGATCATGGAGCGAAAAAGTACGTGATACTTAGTAACTGCTATTCTTCGATACTCCTGTGACTGTTTTACTAGTTACTACTAATATATGTTCACTGATCAATCAACTCTAGCTACTGCTCAGTATATTACCTGCCGCCGCATGCTTCTCTTCGGCGCGGCCGTAGCCCGTGACGCGCTCGATGAGGACGAAGAACATGTCCTTGAGCTGGGCGGCGAAGCTGGCCATGGGAGCTAAATAGCTAATCAAGTACTAGCTTGCTTGTTGAGCAGATGTGCTTAACTGCTACTGAACCGCTTAGAGCTTGTTGCTGGTTTCAGTGGTGACACCTCTCGCTTCCACAGGGCAGCCATTTATACACAGCGCAGGCCACCAAACGCGACAACTTCGTTCCCCGCATGCTAATTCGATGAAGGCGCACAGCTAAGAAAGGCAATGAGAGTTGTTGTTTGGCACCCTGCATGCTCTTGTATATCCATTCTTCTCCATCTAATGCTGACATAATTAATGCTATAAAATTACGAGCGTGATCGGCGATGATGCACCAGAAAGCTGATTGTTTTGTTTTGTTTAGTATGATCTGCTCGTGTTGTTTTGCTGTCCATAATCGCTGGGGACACGTGAGAAATCTCATTCTTTGTCCCGTAACCTGTCTTCAATCTTGGGATGCCTCGAGACAGCAAGAGCAAGGAATGTTCGCCATTCTACACATGTGGGATATGCATGTGTCGCGCCCAAACGTCCCTAATACGTACTCGTTTTTTATCTTGATGTAGCTATAGAAGCGTTGTGTGTGCTCTTCCTGTCGATGAGGCTGGAGCTTGCTTGGAATATCTGATGACATCTAGCTAATTGATTTCTGTTGTGTGCATAAGGCGACTCCTAACGGGATGTTTAAATTTGTTTTTTTTTTTAATTCTACACATTATTGTGATGCAAATAATTGGGATAATTTATGTATGCCATTACAAATAGACTAAATGTCATATCTGCCAGCACAAAATCGTTAATATGATGAGTGCCATCTGGTGCGTAAAGTTTAATGGTTTGTGCCATTATTGACCAGTCAATGCGTGATGGAAGTGTAAAAAGACTAATTTGCCCCTGTCTTCTTCCTTCCATTGCTTTTTTTTTTCTTCTCTTCGATTTTTTCGAGCAGGTTGCCGTTGATGGATGTCCAGAGAGCAGTACGCGGTGCCGCTGGCCGGCCCCAGCGGCAACAAATTGAAACATGCCCCCATAATTCTCCTTCGCCCTGCACGAAATGCTCCCATCCTCCTCCCCATGGCCGGAGCCGGCTGCAGGAATGCGATGCGCCGTCGCGGTCGGGTGAGAGCAGGCTGCAGGATTGCGCCGAGAGCCTCCCAACCTGCGGCAAGCAAGCACGGTTCGCAGGGCGTGGGGCGGGCGAGCGGCACGACCAGCTGACCTCCCGACCCGCGGCAAGCAAGCGTGGCACACGGGCAAGCGAGCTACTGCGACGACGACGGCGGCTCGAGCGGGCCGCAACCATGCTCGTCTTGGCGGCAGGGCATCTCGGCTGCAGGAGCTCACGCTCCGTCCATTTTGCTGAAGCCTGCCATTATCGAGCTCATTAAGATCTTCCGTGGTGAAATCAGTTCGCCGCGACTGATGCTTGATTAATCAATTAGTCACCGATTCCACAGTCCTACTCCTCGTCTGCAGCTTGGCCATTGCCACTGCCAGCAGTTGGGACCTCCCCGCTGCGTCAACTACTGAGCACGGTGCGTGGCGTGTGGCGGCTTCAGGCTGGCGAATCAGAGCGCTGCAGCGGCATGGGGCTCGAGCGAGCGCACGTGTCGAGGCAGCGGAGGACAAGCGGGGCCTCGGGAGGAGTACGAGGAGCCGGAAAGGCAGGGGGAGCGGGATGCCGGCGAAGTGAGTTGGAGGATTGAAGTTCAAGACATGGGCAAAATGGGCATTTTGAAAAACAATTAACGGAGTTTGCTAACGGTGTTGACGGCGATGGCACATACGATCAATATTTGCACACTAGATGGCACTGATCATATTAGCACTTTTGTGATGACACAAATCATATTAAGAGATTTTGCAATGACAAGTATCAAATTGACCCCAAATAATTTCAAAAACGGAAGCACAGTTTCTGAGGTAACACGTTTTAAGATGGGAGACCAAATCCTATGACGCCCCACCAATCAGAGTGCCATATGTTATCCCACGGGTCCCCTCCCGTTATTCTCGTTGTGCGAATCTCAAAGCTTGAGTGATTGGAAGTTAATTAACACCTGAGTGCATGATATATAGAAACTACACTTTCTTTCCTAAAATACACAAGAGAATTGCATATCTTTGTATTAAGAAAGAAAGTTTGGTCGATAACCTTACAACGATGCATACAGTCCAGTTGGCTGTCACCAGATAGCCTTACAAAAGAGATATGAATGCTTTCCCTATGAAGACTATTTCTAAACCATTAAGAGCTTTCCCAAAGGATATCTAAGCTAGCTTTTAAAATTGTTTATTATAGAAAAAAAGAGAGAAGGTTTCTAACTATTCCTCAAGAGTTAGCTCTTAGCAAAGTTTAGAGAGTGAAATATGAACTTCACAACACATTATTCTCTTCTAAGAGTTAGCAACTAGTTTTTAGCTGACTCTACTTTTGGGGAAGCTCTAAGCCTACTAACGACATGAAACAACTTAAATTCTTGGCGCCTGCAGTCACCCATAGCTCGGCCTCCTCCTAGATTCTCCCTATCATCTGTTGGACGGTGGAAGTCTCGCTCTCAGAAAACCCGACAGTTACTCTCTTTCCAGAGGTGCCAAGTGACGAATAGAACCATGGAGTCCAAGTGTCGAAGAGCCCGATGTCATCAGCGATGAAGCGACTTGGCAGCTGCATGGCTTTCCAAATTAAAGATACACGGACTTGACCCATGAACAGCTAGCCATCCACACATTGAGCCCATGGACTAGTCGGCCGCTAGCTAGAAGCATTATGCTCGGTGTCACCTCGTCGCAATGTGCAACTTGCCAGTGGCTGGCTAGCTAAGGAGAGAGCCTGTAGCTTAGCGGTTACAAAAGTCTTAGTAATACCTCAGGTTTTGGGTTCGACTTCCTGTGAAAGCGAATTTTTTAGGATTTAACGGTATTATGCTTTCAGTGGTAAGCGACGCTCCCGTCGACAACGAGGCGTCAGTGATGACTTCGTCAATATTTAAGATGTGCCGGTACAATCTTCGAAGATGCTCATAGAGGTAGGGTTTACGTACGTGTGTTTATAGGGATGAGTATACGTGCGTTGTGGCCATCTGAGTTGTATTTTGTACTTAAAAAAAAAGCTATCTAGGGAGAGACATCCTTTCGCGTTTGGAATGGCGTAGGCGGAGCGAGTGCATGCTGCGCGGGCGGTGGGTGGCAAGTGCAAATCTCGGCGAGCACGATCTGATCTGGTGGCGAACATGTATCCGTCCTGTCATACGGGTAACCAAGGGCAAGCAATGTCCAATCCCCGTTATCCTGTCGCACCTACCATTCCCACTGGCTTTCGACGAGTGGGATGCAGTACTGGTGGTACGTAAAGGGTATGGACCCTTCATTATTTCCATGCCCTTCAATCCCGTTAGCGTGGTTGTGTGTGTGCCCACAATGTTTGCTTCTTCTTTTTTTTTTTTGGACATGCCCACAATGTTTGCTGGTGTGATGAGATTATACTGAAGTCAAAATATAGGATAAATGAAAGAGCAGTGCTCCTGCTCATTGGTTCGAAAAAAAAATATAGGCTAAATACATACCCTCTACATTATGTGGATTTGTACACTTGTACAACGGAACTCATGCATCATACTTTCAATAATCGAGATCTGGGCATCAATCAAGAAGGCAACTACACGCTGGGTGCATTTGGATTTCTGTGATGGGAAGAAGCTTCTCATCCTTCTACCAAAGTAGCATTCCACGCTATATATTCAAGGAATTCCTGTTTGGCTGCAAACAGATTTTACTGGTCTGCCAGTCGTCTGACTGAGGCGGTCCTAATGAAGACGCAATGTTCTGTGCTGAGTTTAGACATACTTTTTATTTGTTCTTTATAGTTCCTATATGTTGTATGGCCTTACTAAAAGGGATGCAAAAGTTGCCAAGCTTTAACAGCTCCGGATTGGAAAATCAAGCACTTTTTTTTTTGGCGAAAATCAAGCACTTTGTTGCCACCGTCCAGCATTGATCTTATCCTCTACTCCGTGACTATCAAATATACTTTTCCAATTGTTGCTCTCTCTTTTGCCGTTGGGAAACAATGCGACACCAAGTTTCCAACTGGGGTAGCTTCCATGTTTGGTTCTCTATTAATCATTTAACCTGCCAATTGTATTGTTTGCTTACCCGCAAAAAAAAAATGTATTGTTTGCGTCGCCGCCCAATGCCGATCAGCCTGGCTGTTTTACTCCTGAAACCTGATGCTTGCGGTTCTACTTTCTGAACCATCAGGATTAGCACACCGATCACGCAGAAGTTGTCTCCGCCGACCGGCACTGCATGGTAGGTTTTTTTTTTTTTTTTTTTTTTTTTTTTTTTTGAAACAGCACTGCATGGTAGTTATCCCAACATACAGCATAGAGAAGGTAACATTGTACATGAGTTCGCCTTGAAAAAAGGAACTTATGTTTAAATTGTTACATAGAAGATTTCACTGCATATCATGACAATTGTTCCCTCAGTAGCAAAATACAGGCGTCAGGCCCAAGAATAGGTGTGTATTTGTTTGGACGAATCCGTTCCATTGGCTTGAGTTCAGACTAATGGAGAAGTTGATCTTACTAAAGATATACCTGAACTATCACAACATAATTTCCTTCTCTGAAGGAATATCTCGACACCAATTCAGTCGCAGAGTGCCCCACAGGCCTGCACAAACGACAAAGGCATATACTAGTTGGTCGCACAAATAGCTCTGTTTTTGTGACTTCTAGGAATGCAACCTCATAAGACAATAAACATAAGACTTCGAAATATCACTTTATATTCTTTTATATCGAATAAAGATCTTATTGATCATCCAACACAGCCTTATGAGATATCTACTTTTGCAAACTTCTTTTTTTTGAAGAAACTAAACTACTTGTTTATATCTCTAGCTTCTTTTTTAGGTACACTTATTCAATGGGTGGATTTGTTGTATTTGGGAGTCTCTGTCCAAGTACAATTGATCGAAATAGCCCGAGCGCCCGGTCCGGCTGCGCAAAAGGCACCATGTGTGATGCGCCCCGCACTGTTGCAAAGGTCAGAAAGTTCCCATACTCTGTCACCCAGCCTCCAACCTTGAATTAAATCACGCAATTGTTTTATTGGTCAGCAATTCTCTTTCAGAAAAAAACAGATTTTTTTCTCTGTTGTAATGAAACATGTACTAAGAGCAAAAGTATACCTGGCCTTTGCGGAACCAGTTACTGTATGGGACTGTGACATGCAACCCCATAGTGTGGGCTAGCTCTCGCACAAGGGTACGGCTGCCCAAGAGGGGCACGACAGAGTCTTGATCGCCGCTGTAGTGTCGAATGATCTCGTCAGTATATATTTTACGTGAATAAAAATATTTATGTCAAGTACAGGAGGAAAAAAGTTACGCCACCTGAATACCCAAAGTGGTATCTTGTGCTCCACAATTCTTTGAAGTATAGGCAAGATGTTGATGTTGCCATCCGTATTGCTGTAGTTCAATATACTGGTACACGATGCAAATGGTACATGTGAGTTTGAAAGATACACAAATTGCTAATTTGCAATCTCTACATATCAAAAATATTTTAGAATTTTAAATATTAACAGTTTCATTAGAAGAAACTCTGTTTGGACTTTTACTACAACTAAAAACAGGTTATTACAGAAGCATCTGAACTAAGAAAAATCGAAGGAATAGCAAATTTATTTGGTAGATACAAGTAGCAATAGAAACACTTACTCACTGCACATGCTCCAGTGATAAGGCAAACGCGTCCTATTAGCATGCAGAGCTTCCTGCACTTCTGGAAGGTTGAAATAGAAAAACCTTTCATAGGTCATGCATACATCCACTCCCACGCTGATTTTCGTTATCTACATTCAATGAAAAGAACCAATTACATTGGAGGAATCAAATGCTTTCAATGGACTAATATGCACTTTGAGGAGCAGCCGTACATATTTTCTCAACCGTAGCTCCTGCATCACAATTGATGGATAGCAGACATCAAGAATAACATCATAATTGTTCACATAGTCCCCAACTATACCATTTGCCTCTGCAATTGCGTCGTTGCACGACTTGCTCTCATTGTGGGGGTTATCAAAAGTGTAATCCTCAAAATTACAACTGTGGCTGATTGCTAGAAATATTTCATCAGAGATCATGCCATGAGACCAGAAGTACTCATAGGTTGCAGGGACATCCCTATCAAGCTTCAAGAGCGGATTCCCGATCTGTTCAAGGTAATCTTTGAGTTAAATTATAAATAAAAGTTTAACACAAGGAGATGTCTGAGATTTTGAGCACTTACAGCAACTCCCTTGATATTGAATTTGAAACCCTTTGATTTCTCGTTATGGGTGAGAAGTAAATCAGTGAGTTGTGGTATGTAATGCCCTACATTTTAATGAATCAACAACCCTGACCACATAATAAAAAAATGCACATACATATGTAAAAGAGAACTTGCAGCAAAAATACTTTCTTACCTGCATAGCTCTCTCCAGTAAGAAAAAGGGCTCTCGATCTATACTCAGGAAACTTTGCGTACCAGCCTAACAAAAATCTGTACATGTCTTCAGCTGCATAGAACAGACATGCAAATCAGATAATCAATTTCAGGATGTTTTTTCCTTGCCATGCACTCAACATCGCAGCAGCTAACCAGTATGCTTATCTCCAGTTTTGTAGTCTGATGAGGTGTTTGAATAGGACCACCCAACCCCTGCCGGTGATTCGACAAACAGAAGATTTGACACTGCAAAATTTAAGACAAAACAACATAGATTACTTGGAGTTAAAATATGATAGCCCTACAGCTTCTTGATGACTTAAGCATGAGATGGAACAAAAGATGATAGTCCTTACCTCTGTTCCATGACTTCTTGTTCAATCTGAGACCTCTACCATCTCCTCTGGGGTAAAATGGACCTAGCTCCGTGAAAGCACCACCTCCAACCGAAGAACAACCAGGACCTATCAATCAGATGGACTGTGACTATACGAAAGTGAACAAGTGCAGCAAGTCCTAGAATTGTCTCATTATTGCAATCGAGATACTGATTCATGAAAGAAGCTTTATTTCACTGCATGCAAAATGAAATCGAATGATTCCTGAAGCTTTTCTTTCTGTCTTTTACAGTTTGCTGCATGGAGATCAAATGATGTCTCGCTCCTTTTCACATCTATAGGGACCACCATACACAGAGCCCAATGGAGTAAGGCTCTAATGGGCAAGGTTACTCACATGGTGAGCTCAAGATACCCTAGTACTTTGTTTAAAAAGGGAATCAAGATCTAATAAATTAAGTCATGTTAATTCCTCGTTTTTTTCCCTTCCAGGTGTGGGGCAGTTCTATGTTTCCAATCGAGGAAACACTACCTGCTATCATAGTTTCCGTGCGGCCAGAGGAACAAAGAATGATCCTTGGACATCGGGTAGCGAAAAAAAATAGCACTTTGAGAACATAGTAGATTGATTTCACCTCCTGGTCCTGGCTACGGAGCTCTCTACTGTGATTGTGAATGGAACAGTACAACTGACAACGATAATTCAGATAAATACTATGTCTATAAAACAATCATTACAAGAAAAGATATGCCGCAACAAAGATGGACTTTCCAACGGATCTGGAAAATTGAAAATGCATCAAAATTCAAGACTGCACGAGCAGAGGATTCTAGATCCCTGTCGCATTTCCTTGAGGAAAAAAAATATCCCAGCAGCAGTAATCATGTTCAAGTCAACACAGTCGCCTCTAAGTTACAGGGGCAGCACGGTCAAGGATATTTAGAAGGCCGGCAGATAAGTTGTCACTCCGTATGCAAGAAAAAACAAGAACAAAACTCCAAGAACAGTAAAGAGAGACAGATAGAGAGAGCGGTCCGGCAACGAACCTCCGTTGAGCCAGAGCGTGAGCGGCTTGCCGGCGGCGTCCTCCTGCGCCTCGGTGAAGTAGTAGAAGAGGCTCCGGCCGGCCTTGACGTCCACGTCCACGTACCCGGCGAACTGCCTGAACGCCACAATCGGCTGCCCCGGCAGCCGCGTCACCAAATCCTCCGCCGGAAACGCCGAGACGCCAGCGCCGGCAAGAACCCAGACCACCGCCGCCATGGCCAGCGGCGCCGCGGCCCTCCAAGAAGAAGCCGCCATTGCTGCGGCAGCACGAGAATTGGGCGTGGCCGGCAGCGGAGGACGGTACTGTTTCTTGAACGGAGCAGAGGAAGGGAGGACGACGAAGAAACAGTGCCGGAGTTTGGGTCCGGCTTTATACCGGGGGCGTGTAGCCTCTTTTTCTCGTTTTCGACGTGCTGGAATTGCGCGATTAGCTCGTCGGTTGTTAAGAGTTCAGTTCAGGTTGGATTCAATTTTTGTGATTTGCTTAGTTGTTTTCGCCGGTTGTTTGTTTTTACCCAGATTCTCAGGAAACGGATAGCCAATGAGTGACGTATTTTTAAAAATAAAAAATAAAATTGAAACGGTTCTATCTGAAGAGTAAGGGCAATGATTTTTTTTTCTTCTCCAACCTGCTTTTAAAGGAAACGGTTCTATCTGATTTTGGCTTGTGCAGATAAACAACGTATCTGGACCTGTTTCCTATCATTGTTCATGGTATCCTCAGAGGAAATTATGGCATGTTGATAATGTGTATTTTCATTTTATATAGTAATAAGCGATTGTGTAATATGGCATATTTCAATTTCATTAAAACTTGCTATCATGACACTGGCTACTATGATAAATGAGATGTTTGTGAGTAATTTCTTGTAGATTTACTGTTACAAAAAACCGCCAAGAATCTGAGTCGGCTCGGTGACCCACCCAACAGTTTTGCTTCAATCCAACATTCACATGTTCTATGATTGGAGAATCCAACAATCAGAAGCTCATATGAAAATATTAACCACCATCAACATGCCCTGGTCTTTGTCATTGATATTGTCTTGTGATCATTTCCTAGTCTATTCTTGCCCACCTGTGAGATTTTAAACATTAGAGAAAATTCCCCAGTTCAGTACAGTAGGAACGTACTTTTGTTTTCGACGTTCCAAACAGTGGTTTCGGTACCAAAGTTATAGCACGAAAAGGTGTCACTTGTAGCATTTTGGGTGTGATTCTTGCACGAATATGCAAATTGAAGATGTTAAGCCCTCCCACCTGAGACGAATAGGTAGCCGTTGGAGCGAGCACTGGAGGATAGAAGTCATTACTGCTCCTGCCAATTCGGTCTCAGCTGGGTCAGAGGCATTCAACCCCTGTCGCTCGTGCGTCAGCCGTCAGGAAGACTGCTGTGGCATGGCTCGGGCCCTCATCAATTCTCAGGCACTGCTCACCGAGTCAGCATGCAGATGCGGCCATATGGCGTAGCAGTTCACTAGTTCAGCACACTGGATTTCTTGCAACGGACATCTGCCAGTGCCAGTGAATTCCTGCAATATTTTTCAACGATGGTGTAGGGTCTGTTTAGCTCAGGTCGAAAGATTACCACACTTACCTGCCACAAGTGTGGGGGCGTCACAACTGTAAATCACGACTGTGACAAAAAGTTCGTTGAGTCAGTGGCAGGATGTGAGCAAAAAGATTGCCACCACAAATAGTCCAAATCTACATGCTTAAGGTATGGTAAATTATGGTACTAACCAGCACAGCACACGACAGCTGAAGTTCAGACTAAAAATTGAGAGAGGTACTTCAATTTGGAGGATGTCAAGTACTCCTACTTGCAAATGTATTTATTCCATCTCCTGTGTGGATTTGATTTTATTAATATTGATCCCATGATAAAAATATGCAAACGATGACATAATCACTGCACATAAGAAGAGTTATAGATGCAACTAATATACTGATATACTCCATCCTATGCACTCATTTTAGGGTTCAATTTTTTCCTCACATTATGTGTCATTCTCACTTGTATCTCTATCTCTCTCTTTTACTCTTTGTCATTTTCCGTGCTCTTTCTACTGTGTCATCACTCTATTTTATTTTTGTATTCAAGCCTAAAATGAGCCTTAATATGGGACAGAGGGAGTAAGTTGAAGTTCAGATCAATAATTCATAGTTAGGAACCGAGACTAGAATGCAGAGATGCACGAGTGACGATGATCGATACATGTTAAATTCTACTCCATTCGTCCCAAAATAATTGACGCTTTTGGCTTTTGACCATTCGTCTTATTCAAAAATATTATGCAACTATTATTCATTTATTTAGAATTTATTTTATCATTCACTATACTTTCATCTTGACATATTTATTTTAGTATTTATACAATTTTTTTTGAATAAAACGGATAGTTAAACGTGATGTCTAAAAGTCAAAAGCATCAATTATTTTAGGATGGTGGGAGTAATAATTTCTTGAGACACCATAAGAGCCAACAAATGCACCACTTTGCCAAAAGTGGTACATGTTAACGTGTCTTTTGCATAACTAAGTGTTATATCCTCAAGTTCTTTTAAGAAGATATCTCTCCATATGTATATACTCCATCTGTCCCAAAATAATTGACGTTTTAGCTCTTGGCACGTAGATTATGAAAATTCGGTAAAAATAGATGCACCGAAAACAAGAAGGAGAGAGATAGAGATAGAGATGTATTAGAAAAAAAATGTGCATTGGGAAGTGAGAATGCCAATTATTTTGGAAAAAAACTGGAGGATGTTGGAATGCCAAGTAAACTGGGACGAAGGGAGTACTAGCTAGTAAATTTGTCTGAGGGAGTTGATCTAACATAATTCACACTTTTGGTACCAAATTGGTAAAACACATATATTTCTTGAGGACAAAGGCTAGTACGATCTGCGTAGCAACACATAGTATATGTATGCACAATTTTTGTAGACTTTCATTTCAGTGAGACATACCGTAGAGTGGTGTGTGGCTCAATGCGTGAACATCTGAAACGTAGAACCTCCAGAGTGGTGGACCTTTTCATTTTGTATTTTCCTTTTTCTTATTAAATTTTGAAAAATGCAAAGCTGTGGCTATATATATCTAAAAGGTGATTTGCATTTGCAGCACTTTTTAATATTTAATTGCAATTGTTCTCCTGGTGGATACCAATAAGTTTGGTATGATCTTATGAGTCAAATGTTTTATGACCAGTTAATATGCACAATCTCCATATCACGGGACTACCATGTGCACTCAAAGTATGGAGGCGAGGAGTATAAGGTATATATTTGAAATCTGGTCACGCAAGAGAAAATCAAATTTTCAGCAGCAAATCGTAAATTAACCTTTTTTTCATCCCAATAAGTTTCAAACATTTTGAACCATTAAAGTGTAGTGAAGCATGTACAAACTTTGTGCATTAATAACATAATTATGATGCTACTCAATTCTTCGTGAAACTAGCTATTGTAATATGTAGGTCGTTCTATTCTAAATAAATTATGTTTGTACACCTTGTCTTCATCAAAAATTTATATGCCGAACAAGTAAAGATACTTTTACAAATTGTAAAATCCCCTACAGCCAACTGTTTCGTTAACATACTAATTAAAAGTATATTGAAATGCACCCAGGATCCTTAAGCTTTTCCCATACTCTCACTTGGGTCCATGAATGTTTCAAATAAAGATGTAGGCCCACAATCTATATATGTTCGGCAACAAAGGTCCTTACATCTTCGATCGACGGGGGATTTGAGGATATAGGACTCTTACGGATGTCAATAGCTTAAATAGACCTCTTTCGACTGGGTTTGCTAAAATAGGACCGGCCCACGAACAAAACATGCTAGAATAAGACTCCAACGGTGTATACCGGGTGTATACCTCAAATATTCCTCTAAAAGAAAGACTATTTTGCCCTTCCTCCTCTCGCCGCATCTTTTCCCACCGACTCCGGCAACGCACGCCCGCCCGAAACAGCAAGCGAACGACACCGAAGCCACCGGCGTTCCTCCGCATCCGCGTTGTACGCCGCCGCATGGGCCAAGATGATGGGTCCTGCCCCAGCGCCACCAGGATCGGGCCCACGTTCAGCCAGTTTGCTTGTTGCCTGGGGGCCAGCTGCCTGGCAGGCAAACAAATCTCAGCCCCAGGCACACAAAATCGTGCGCCTGGGAGCGCTGCCTGATGGAGGAGCTGCCTGAGAGGGCTCCAAGCAAACAGGCTAAGTGCGGGACCGAAAGCCTGCGCGCACACGGGTTCCAGACCGGAGGCCAGTCCGAACAGCACGCTGTGGCCCCGCTTTACTTCCCTGGATGAGCTACACATGCTTTCCGTGTGGATGAGGTACATATGCTTCCCTGGATGAGGCCAGTCAGCAGCTCGTAGTGCTTTCCGTGTGGATGAGCTACAGATGCTCCGACGGGACCAATCAAACCTTCTCCAACTGAGTAGAATGGAGAAATTTCCAAATTTTCAATTTTCCTATCAAAAAAGAATGGAGAAATTTCCCAATATCTTCCGTGGCCGCCATTGTTGGCCGTTCTTCCTCCTGGGTTAGCTGTAGTACGATTCCGTGCTCTGCCATGACGCACGCCATGTCGGATGAGCTGGTTGCCCTCATTTCATAATGTTTTGCGCGCAGGTGCCGCCCACCAGCTCGTCGTCGCCGCTACCGTAGGCGGCAGTCGAAGCCGGAATACACTTGCGAAGCAGCTCACTTGAGTCTAAGGATAGATAAGACATTTCGCAGGCACAGGTCTTATTTGGACGAATTTGGATGTTGGGCCAATCCTATAAGAGCAAACTCATTCGGAAGAGGTCTATTTAGACTACTGCCCATCCATAAGAGTCCTGAATCCTCTATTTCCCCTCGATCGACTTGGTTATTAGAGGTGACATGGGCTGCCATATCGTTTAGATTGTCATGAATTTGTCCTCTATCGGAGGGGTGGATTGTTTTGTACTCATATATACTGTTAGATAATCCCTCCGTCCCAATTTACTTGGCATTCTTGGATTGTTTTTTGGTGTCCAGATTCATAAAATGTTCAATGAACTTGGACAGACAGATTGTCCAGATTCAGAGAATGTTCAATGAACTTGATGCAGAGCCAAAATGCCACATATTTAGGGATAGAAGTACATTATAAAAACAATTATCGTAAAATGTAATTCTTTGTAATATTTTATTTTAATAGATATTGTTGCTCAAAACTAGTAAATATCGACTTTGATCAAACTCATAATGCCCTATATTTAAGACGGAGGGAATATGGAAATTGCATACCCCTGACTCGTTCACGCTACAGCCACGTGTGATTTGACAACAATAATGGTAGACCACAACACAAACTTTAACAGAAGTTGAAAATATCCCTGTACATTTGCCTGAATACACAGATGTTTCGAGCCTGTTCGTTTCCTTTAGTCTTAAAGTTTAGTCCAAAGAATCTTGTTATTTAAGGGTATTAAATAAAGTCTAATTACAAAATCTTTTTACGGATGGGTGTTAATTTATGAGACGAATCTAACGAGTCTAATTAAGCTATATTTTGCTACAGTGATGCTACAGTACCATTATCTAATCACAGTTTAATTACCCTCATTAGATTCGTCTCGCAAAGTAGCTCAAGTTTTTGATTTTTTTTTTATAATTACACTTTATTTAATACTTTTAAATAACAAGAATTTTAACTTAAATTTTAGCCTAAAACACGTCTTGCATCTGCTTCAAGGAAAGCGATTGAGACATTCTGACAACGGAGGTTTTTTGGGCCCTTGTGCTGATCATTTGGCGTTTTGCATGTTACTCATCGGCTATCGTCGGCACTGCGTAAGCAGTCAGCCATGAGAATCATCCTGAACTAAGGAAAATTAAATACGTTAGACGCCCCCGAGGACTTTATTTTAGGCCTCGATATTTACTTGCAATTTGATTGATGCGATTGGTTATTACTCTCTCCGTCCTAAAAAAGTGTCGCTGTTAATTTTTAAACATCACGTTTGACTGTTTGTCTTATTCAAAAATTTTATGTAAATATTATTTATTTTTTTATAACTTGTTTTATCATTGAATATATTTTAATAATAATATATTTGTTTTGATATTTGCATAAAAAATTTGAATAAGACAAGCGGTCAAACATGATATCTAAAAGTCAAACAGCGACATCCTTTCAGGGACGGAGGGAGTAAATAATACGCGGCACGTTTGTCCTATACGGCTATACCATTCGAATGAGGAGTCATTGTTAAATAATCTATCCTCCAGAAGCACGGAACCTTCGGCTAAGCTCCAGCACCTCCATTACCGCCCTGGATAACAGCTTGCATCCACCACTGGCGTCTAAGATTTAAATCCTGTTTTGCCTGTTTGGAACATCGGAATGAAAAATACAGAAATAGGAAAAAACACAGGAACGAAGAAAACACAGGAAAGGAAAAAGTGCTCAAACCACAGGAATCCAAAACAGAGGAATGAAGAATTTGAGATGTTTGGAATGCAAGAATTGTAAACATAGGAACTAAATGCATTACAACTAAATAAAGTATTTATACAAGCCATAACATCAATTTTCAATGCACATAATTAAATTACTAACCTCTTACCACCTTTAACTACTCACTTTATTTCTCAAGGTAAGCCATTCCTGCATGGCCTTTGCTAACACGTACATGATACATGTACGTTAGTTCACGTTAATTAAGTTCAAAGCGTAGATGTGCATTAGCTCACCTCAATTAGGTTGTTGCATGTGGGCACTCTACAGCCAACGCCACAAGCAAAGCAAAGGAAATTTTCCTTTAGCTCCAACCTCATGCTTTTTTTCCTATGTTTTGTGAAGGAAGTGTAGGAAAAATTTCTTTGGAATGGATTTTTTTGAAATTCCTTTGAATTTCCTTTGATCCAAACAACCCCTTAGAATACTATAAGTTGGCTATTTGCTTCAAACTAACATAAACATGCAAGAATAATCAACAAGCTGCTGAAGAGGAGTTCATTTCACTTATTATCCACTTTCAAAACAATAATCTAGGCCTCCAATAATCCAGGTTGTTAAACTGCTCATCAGCTTATCGTTTATATAATCAAAGTATCAATAAGCATTTTCTTAAAAAAAGAAATATATTAATATTTCAAGCCTCTGTATAAAAAAAATGCATACAGACATAATTATTACAAACAAAAAAGATGCTCTAATCCTGATCACACATACGCCTAGAAAAAAAGAACATTCATTGCGATCGATAATTGCCTCCGTAACTCTGTTTTTTTTTTTTGGACCTCCGTAACTCTGTTTTTTCTTTTTTAGGGGAAGTAGCACCTATCTTTATTGATCAGAAGTATTATAGGTGGTACATACGCCATCAGGCGGCTCTAGGAACCATACATGTCTGCCTAAGGCAGCGTAAATCGAGCTCCTACCTAATATATGAGCATCAACATTCGACTTTCTACTCTCATGTACAAACTCTGCAGTTCTGAAGCTTCGCGCCTGGGCTCTGGCTTCCTGGACAATGTGTCCGTATACTCCCATGCCCGCTTCCTTCAGGCTCCTTACTACATTAGAATTATCACATGCCACACGAAATCTTTGCAGGGCCAAATCACTAGCCAATGCCAAGCCTTCAACACACGCAATGGATTCCATGGTTTCCGGATCAGTAATACCTTCCTTCACCACAGCCGATGCACCAATGAAATTGCCATCCGAGTCCCTTGCTATTGCCACTGTTATTGCTATACCAGAATTCTTAGCAAGGGCAGCGTCCACATTGATCTTCGCAAAAACCCGCTGGTGGTGGAATCCAGCGAGGTGGATTACCGTTTCCACCTACTCTTTCCACCGGTGGTTGTCTGGTCAACTGCAACTCAGATATAAAATTAGATATGAAACAGTTCGTAGACAAAGGGCTCTAAAATATTCTCCTGTGAATTGTCTTTCTATGGGCATACCAGATTGCCCATAGAGTCACCGTCACCCTTACAAGCTCATCCTGCGAGAGAGAATTCATCAGCGCTACCAGCCAACCTCTCACATCATGCACATTATTCTCACTCATATGCTCAGTGATCTCCTCCGGCACAAGGGCCCAGACACATCGGGCCATGTTACACTCGAGCAGGGAGTGTCCCCATGAGTCCGCCGCACTGCAAATAGAGCATGCGCTGTTGTCCGCCATATTTCTATGATGAAGAACATCTTTTGAGGGCAGAGAACTTCTTGCTAATCTCCATAGAAAGACCTGGATCTTTGATGGAACTTTGATTCCCCATAACGTTGTCCACTCCTTCTCCTCAGCCTTCACATTTGATCTGCTTGCCCTTGTTGTTGCTGAAGATCTGGAGGACACAAGCATTCTATAAGCAGACCTGAGTGAAAAAAATCCCATTATTCTCATGGTGCCACGCCCAGTAGTCATCCTGGCGTCGTGTACTCAATGGAATATTAACTATCACTTCCACATCAGCCGGGGAAAAAAAATTGATGTAACTTCTCCGTAACTCTGTTGCCTCCGTTGATGCTTGCCTGGTGCGTTTAATTGGGCTGGCTGGGCTGCTTTTACTACCAGCGTGGTAGTAACTGGACGTGGTGATTTTTTTTTAATTTTAATTGATTTTTTATTATATTTTTATTAATAACCGTACGTTTTCAAAATTTGTAAAACTAGTCACTTAGTCGCCCGCAGCACGGGCGATTAGATATTGTCGCCTATCTGCTGGGCGATATTGAGTTCGTCGCCTTTCGAATGGGCGACAGGACCGAATCGCCTTGTCAAAGGGCGACAGCGAGTAGTCGCCCCCACATGGGGCGACAAGATCTTAGTCGCCCGTACAAAGAGCGACAAGGGCAAAAATGATTTTTTTGTTTGGTAACCTTTTTTTGCGTCGCGGATATTTTGTTCCGTAATTTTTTTTCCAATCGTAGCGGCATAACTTAATAAAATAGCAAATATAGTAATTGATAAATCATCGTGCATGAGTACATACATACAAAATAAAAACCATGTCATATACAAATGATACAAGAGATAGCTAATGCCTGCCACGCTTAGGGGGCACACCCCTAACAGTGCCAGGCTTAGGTGCTTTGCGACCCGCTCTCACGTGACCGGCTGAGTACGTCAACGGTGAAGGAGGAACCACCTGACGTGTAGGTCGACCTCCAACAGGCGCTGGTGTGTCGTAGTACTGCTGCGAAGGCTGTGTGATTGGTGGTGCGCCACCTAACTGCAACGGACAAAGTTTGTCTTGCTGCCCCTTAGCCATGTACGCGTCCAGGTCGAAAGGTGTCGGAGATCGTCGGCCATAACGCTCGGGGTGTCCGGAGACCTCCTCGTCGTCGTAGTCGTAGTCATCCATCTCAGACCCTATAAGAATAAAATTGTTATGCAAAAGCTAACAAAAATGTATACTATGAGGAGAACTTAGTAGTAGACCTTACCTGGAGCCATGCGTGGCACCTGCGAAGACGAGGCTGCAACGTCAGCAGTTGGTCGCCAACCGCTATAGTTTATACCTGCGCATAATGAATGAGACATGTCAGTAAGCAAAACATGATTTTTATAAATAATCATTTGAACGAAATAGTATAGGGTTTGACCTGTTGTGAACACCGGAGGAGGAGTAGGTGGTGCTGCAGTCCTATGAGTGTAGGCCGGATGCTGAAACATAGGTCGCTCTGTCCTGGGTGCTGACTGAGAAGGGTGCGGGACGGCATCGGTATGCCGACAACAGGAAGTGCAAGAGTTGAGCTTGACGATGTCTGTGGCGGTATCGTAGATCCTCTTCATCGCAAGGGAGATCTCCTGTCCGGTAAGCTGAATGCCCTGCCTCATGCGCTGTAGAACTGATCCTGACTCCACGGCGATCCGCTGTGCTAGATCAATCTATTAAGAGGACATCGAGTTTAAAATGAGTATTGACATAACAGAAAATGATTGCAAAGAAATAAGTTAGTAAGGATCGTACCGCCAGCGACGAGGCCTGGTCCCTGTGGGTCGGGTACGTGTCTCTCAGGGTCGGGGTGTGGCTTTGTCGCACCGTGGGTGTGTGCGTGACCCTGGTCCGTGTGCGAGGGATGTACCAACGTAGGTACTCCTCGTAAGCCTCGGAGGTGAACGGCCTCGTCTTCTGTATGACGTCCTCCAACGCGTGACCCCACTATACCACCCACGGCTCCATACGTGTCCACCAACTGGTGCCTGCCGCCTGCCCCTTCCGCGTGTAACTACATAAAGAGTGAAATTAGACAGAAAAAACCAAATGTTTCATAGATTTAGTAGATGTAGTTGAATAACTTACGAGTGAGCTGACGGCGTAACAACATGAGGAACCGTCAACGGGAACGCTTGGTGACGACCGAACTGGCGCATCACCCGGTGAGGTGAGTACTCCTCGACGAAGATGTCGAAGACGAGGGCTTTCCGCGTAAGCCAGTACTCGCTGTCGAGCGTGCAAAACGTCGACAACCCAGCTGGTGCTCGAGCAGCAACGTCCTCTGGGCTGTAAGGTGTCCAGCGCACGTCCTCGTCTCCTCGAATCCTGTCAAACTCCCAAACGTACTCAGGATAAGCCTTGTGAACCTGCAGGTTTGCCTAAGTAGGCTGCATAGAAATAAAATAAATCAATTAAATGTACACAATGGAATAAAAATGTACAAAATTAAATCACGCCAAGTGAGAACAACTAACCCGACGTCGGCACCACAAGGAGCCCATGGTTGGGCCGTCCTCCTCGTTGTCACCGTAGAAAACTCCTCCGTATGTCGACAGGTCCATGTGTGGACGTCCGATACTGAATCGCTCGTATGCCCACATTTGAAGGAGCAATGGGCAACCAGCGAGGATGGCGTTGGGGTCTGCCTTTGTGCAAGCGTCACAAAGGCCTCGGTACGTCACTGTCAAGATAGCAGAAGCCCAACTGTACTGGGGAACAGCGTCAAGCGGTGCATCCGCAATTTCACGAGCAAAGTGGATCTGTTGCTTGCCCACAGAGTTCCCGTGTGAACTTGTGAACATGATCCAACCAAACAACCAAAGGAGGTACGCCTCCATGTACCTCGACACAGTGGCCTCATCTGCGTTCGGGTGAATGTAGTCCGCCTGCATGTCACGACACAAAAACAAATGTTACCTATAAGTATCGGAAATTGAATATGTAATTGAAATGTACGACATGACGAATCACTTTACCTGAAACTGTAGTAGCCACTTCTTCGTTGGGCCGTGGTGCTGGTCACTAGGAATAGTCCGGTACGGTGGAGCACCTGGTGCACGAATGATACCCTCGAAGCGGACAAGAAGGTCGTGCCGCCAAGTGTCTGGCACGTCGGGAGAGGAGATCGCCTGACCTGCAGTGCGTACTCCAAGCAAGAACGACATATCCTCAAGTGTCGGTGCCATCTCCCCACAAGGGAAGTGGAAGGTGTGAGTCTCAGGTCTCCAGCGGTTCACTGGTGCAGCTAGCAGAGAACGGTCGTAGGAAAACCGTCTGGCAGGATCGGCCTGCTCGTCAGGCTCGGTGGCCTCAACAAGCCTACAAAGTGGTAGGAGTCCAGCTGCCCGTAACCTGCAAAAGTTAAAGTGATTAGTTTCCGACAAAAATTTGAAACAATTAAACAAAAAAATGAACACATAATGATGCATACCTCAGAATCCATCGATCGTCTAACCGCAACAACTCCAGAGGTACCCTGGGGCGTAGAACAAGCAGCTCAGCTGCAGTAACAGCACTCAAGTAGGACCGGTGCCGACGGTCCAATCGAGAGTCCAGTAACTCCAACTCAGCTCCATCCCCGGTCGTCATACCTATACACGTTGCTTGTAAAATCAACAAATAACATACACATAATAGGAAATATGTCCATAATACATTACAACTTAAGGTCTCACAATACATTACAACAGGAAATACAATGTCCATAATTGACTTAAGGTTCGCATGACATAGTTGACACAACACGAAACGCATTAAAGACGTTACTTGACATACAATAACATGGATCAACCTATAGTAAAGAACAATAATGCTTCAACAAACTGTTCCATCCATCCTTGCTACTCCACGACGTGTACGAGGACGACGACCATCTTGTGGATTCCCGGAAGGGCCTGCCTCAGCTGCTCCCTCTGTTGTCTTCCTACCGGTACACTTCTTGTAGGTATGTCCGGTTCCATCACATTTCGTACATCTGTCCTCCAGTCTTCCTGTCTCAGACTCATCCATATCATTTCTAATACGCCGTGTCTTGCGACGACCACGCTTCTGCCTCAATTTTTCTTTATCAGGACCACGCAGGTAGTTACGACCAGGGTTGTTTGTGAATGTACCAAATATAGCAAAGCCATAGATCTCTGCATTCCATGTCGTCATGACAACCTCCTTTGAAAAATATTGCGACACATAACGCTTGGGTGCCAAATTTGTAACTGAACAAGCTGCTATAACATGTGACCATGGCCTGTGTAGAAGCTTTGGCTTTATACAGGAACATGTGCATGACTCATTGCGGACAATGCACTCTGTAACACCCCAGCTTAATTCCGCTGTTAATCAAGAGATTAATTTAATTAACAAGGAATTTGGACAAAAGAACAAAAAGAATACATGACCAAACCTTCATTTAATGTAATTAACAAAAATATGGGACAAAAGAAACCCAAATGGTAAGTTACTAAACTTCAAGGAAGATAAAAATAAATTATGAAATGGTGCAACAAAATTTTATTGAAGGTGGGACCCCACTGATAATTTTCTTGGTCTAAACCCCAATTAGTGCAAATAACCCAAGAAAAATAATAAAACACGAAAAGGAATGCAAATTTACTCAAATTGAGTGAATTTGGTTCAAACAAGCATTTGAACTACAACTTTAAAATTTTCATACAAGAGGACCCAAATGAAAATTTCCTTGGTATCCAGGTGCAAAAAGAGCATTTCAGAGAAACTTTGTGGATTTTTCTGCAAATTGAAAGATGCTCAAATAAATCAAAATCCATTCATCCAAACTCTATCTTGACCGATTATTATTTCAAAATCTTCCAACAAGGAAAATTATTCCTGTATCTCTGACCTTTGATTCGCCACTTCTCCAAGGTTAATATGTTATCTTAATCATAATTTATGAAATAACCGAGACATGCTAAGCTCAAATTTTGGGTTTGTAAGTTCAACTTTCTCCTAATCAAATTCATTTTTCGTACTTTTGCAATGGACAAGCTTGTGTGTGTAGCAAAAATCAAAATATTGATCAACACAAGGGGTTTTGGAAAAATCTTCACCATTGTGGGACCCACATCTCTCTCTCTCTATTGTTTCTACACTCTTCCACACCTATCCAGACAAGTGATCGTATCCAAAATTTTCTCCATCTCCTTCTCTCTCTGTCTTACCAGGCACCATGACCTACCTCATGGTATGACTGCAATGCTTGCTCCTGATTGTTGTGGTGCTGCCCAAAGAATCCCCCTGCTCTCATGTATCATCCCCAAGCACCCCTGGTTATCAACCCTTGCTAAGTCCAGAGAATCAATGGATTTCTTCTTCAAGTCGGCCACCGAAACTTCGTCGATCTTTTCGTCGATTCCTCCCTCCACGGTGAGTTTCCGTTCGATTCCTCGCATAAGAAGCTTCATAACATCCCTAAGAATCCATTTGAGTCATCTCCCGTGTGATTCCACCACCCAAATCGACGGATTTGGAGGTTTTCTGGCCGCCTGTTCCTCCTCTGTGCGATTTTACTGTTCACCCTTCAAGTTCAGGAAATTTCAGAAATTATCTCCAACTTGTAAATTCGATAGAAATTCGTAGAAAAATCGTAAAAATGCAAACTAAATTGTTCTGGAATCCTTGAAGTGAGATCTATCCAGTTATACAACATAAACATCTGTAGGATGTCTAATTAATTTTCTAAAAATCAGAGAAGCAAAACAGAATCTTTTTTTTTATGAAATTCTCCGGCAATGCTCTTGAGCTAATTTTTGGCATGCCTACTCCCTACTAGATTCCCCATCATGTCCCACTGGCCAATTCATTAGTTTCATCTTCAATTTAATTTAATTTCAGTTTCAAATCTCTAGGATAAGTATTTTTAATGAGATTTGCTCCAAATTCTGGATATGTTGCAGTCCAGGTGATGAACTCACTAAATAAAATATAACCTGAAACTTTTGCCTTCCAGAAACATGTTAAAGAGAATTTATTAAGGAAATTTGTTTGCATGCTTAATTAGCTATTAAAGAAACTTTATTACCAAATATAGTCTTAAGTGTTTACGCACCTAACTTCTGTCACTAAGTCTGAACATATGTCATCTTTACTCAAAAACATCACAATAACATATTTGTCAAGAAAGTTCCATGAACCCTCTTTTCAAAAGCATATAATTCTTGAGTTCTTTTGTAAAAATGCTTTAAACAAAAGTGCATTGAAATATTTTGGGTTATTTCTGAAAATGATATCAGCACCATCACCATACCACTGTTTGTTACAGTTTTGACCCACAAGACATGTCGTTAGAAAAATATTTAACTTGATACATACATGTTCCTTATAATAAATGTATACGTTCCTATTAGAATTTGCATATTCACCTAATGGTTGCACATGTAATTGCTTCGAACAATATATACGGATCTCAAACTACATGTCATAGATTGTTACAAAAATGGTAGTTTGTACACTTTTTACTTTGAATGTAAATTAATTATTCCAAGTAAATGAATATATTATCCATGCATGAGCATATCGGTTCATTTGTACTTGGTACTCTAACTTAGGAGTTACAGTTAAATAAATAGCATTCATGCATATCATGCCCTGAGTATAGGTTGCCCATCTTATGCATCCGCATAACACATAAATCGACTGAGTAAATTAATTTATGCACGCCTTTTTAAATGTAGAAAGTAAACCTTTTTGCACATAAGAATATTCCTAGGCACTAGGAGCATATAGCCTCTTTTTATATTCAAACCACCCTAGGATTAATTGCTAGGTAAATCTAGTTTATTTACTCCTGTTTCTTTGAAACAACCCCATGCTCATTAGTACTCGTAATGTAGACTGTACATAATAGATATGCACGCAATCACCATCAATAAAACTTGTGTATAACATCATTCACCATGGGTTAATGATACATAGAAGCTTGTTCTTAATGTCATAATTTGTTTTCTTTCAAGAAAAACTATAAGATAAATACTTTGTCTAGGTGAATATGGCCTTCTAAGCCCAAGAGCATATCTTAAACCAATGATCTTTGTAAAGTAAATTCCGATAGGTTCCCTCCATACTCAAAGAGCTCCAATAAATTTTCCATGATCAACCATGTCGTATTCCGCCAATCCACATTTTAATAAATAACATATGCTTGGTTAAATCCCAAACTTAATGAGAAAGATGAGTAAGCGCTTATAAACCTCACTTCACTTTCAGAATAATTGTCCAAGACACTGTTATGCAACAAGAGAAAGCAACCAGTGTTTAATGATGAAACTAACTTCCTCTCCCTTTGAAAAGAATGCTTTAAGTGAAATCCGATAAAGCTATAACCTCAACCTCCGACCACACCCCTTGTTGTTAACGGAGTTCAGTTTTATTTTAGTCACGACGAATGTTGCCTTGTTGTTAACTAAATCAAGCAGGTCACAATTCACTCTTTATTCATGTATTCTAAATTTGCATCGCATCACTTTATATTGTCATTTAGGATGCGAAGGTGGGACCGAAGATATGGGAATCATCGCCGTGGAGAACTTGGTGCTGCTACTAACATGTTGAAATGTGCTAACTTTGCTCAAACCCAAGGCAAGCCCCGGTGCATCTCACCTTGTTTTAAAAGATTTTCCTTTTATCACTATATATGGAGTCATGTTATGTGCATTAGGTATTCAGGAGTTGAATGAAACCTTAGTTGCATGTATCCTTATGTATTCCTATGGGTGGGTATATTCAGCCGTTCGTTAGTTTCTGCTATGCTTAATATGGAGTCATCGGTAGAAGTCGAGTGGTGCGGAACACTACTCGCGAGCTATAGGGCTCTTTTTGGGAAAAACTATATTTGTCAGTAGCTCACACATGATGATGATAATTTGAGACCGGACGGGGATGTGTAGGTTGCAGCAAGGCATGGAGGTCTTGTGTGCGGTAGCCCCGTCTATGTCGATTGAGGACCGTTCGTTGTGGCCCCGCTGAGCAAGTTTGAACAGTACCGGATGCATGCTAGGAGAATGGGAACTAGTAAACTTAGTAGCTCGATGCTATATTGTTGGACGTGAACCCACCTCTCTTTTGGTGATGAAGATGGTTATGGTGGAATCTGGGACCGTGTTTGAGGGGAGGGTGCTCGGGCGAACCACGGTTAGACCCGGCGTGGCTATCGCGTGGGGAGACGTGTACTCGGGAGAGGTGTTAAGCGGCCCGACTTTATGGTGTCTTGTGAAAAGTTGCCGTGCGTGACTCCCCGTGAGTGTGCGTACGTCGTGTATCCGGGTTTCGCCTGCAGGTGTAAATCGATTCGAATCGCCGTCCCTCGCGGTTATTGAGTACCACTTGTTCACTGCGTCACCTCGTAGTAAGAAGTGAAACATGATGATTATACTTGCTGATTGGTTACTTCAATAAATTGTATTGCAACCATGTATTGCTTAGTGTAGGTTGCTAATATTTATGTTTATGCAAGAACCCTTTTAATTTGGCTAAAATTTGAAAGAAGGACCAACTTTTAGTGTTACTTTTATGCAAATATTCCTATACCTTTGGTCAGCCCCCTGCATGTTAGGAGTCGGTCTTAGAAGACCATTTTGACGGGTAAGCCTTGCTGAGTATTAGTTGCTCAGGGTTTGTGGTTTAAATCTTTTTGCAGGTGTGCTTTGGCTCCAGAGAATGAAGCATGTTTATGGGCTGAATGTGCTTCATCATAGGATAAATACGTCGAGTTGTATATCGCTTCCGCTACGCCTTTCAAACTCTTTTATGTAATCAAATTGAATCAAAGTTGTAATAATTAAGAATTCTTCTACACTCTATTTTATTTATGCTTATGTGTGTGGTCATTTGGACTCTTGCGTCGTCAAGTGTCACCCGATTAAGATCCTGGTTAGCTAACCCCTCATTAATTTGAGGCGGGGTGCTACAGCTGGTATCAGAGCTAAGTCGGGGTTTGTACCACACTAATGAGCATTATTTGCGAAAATCACGCTTACGGTGAGGTACGGATTAGTCGGCCCTATATAAGGATGTTAGTAGTAAGGTGGCAACTAGCGTGTCTTGTTTGAATAGGTTGATTGTTTTACTTTCTTTTCTGAAATGTCGGCGAGATGATAAGGTAAGAATGTTGTTAGGCATGGGTCGTTGACCGCATGGCTTTGATGTTGTATTGTTGGGCGTGGATCGTAGATCTCATAGCCTTTTTGTTGTTTGTGCTTTATTTTGTTGTTTGTGGATCTTCTGCAGGTACCAACCACGTTAGAGGTCACACCGTTTGCTAGACTAACACGGTTGAGAGACGTTTTTGCCACCGAAATACGAATGCCGATATAATGGCACTGTTTTCTTTTTGGTGAGGAACGAATAAATTAGGTTAATTTAAACTTGTTGCATTTCATAGCATGGATAGCTCAAGTAAAACATTGCCTCACCTTATTACTCACTCTCTGATCACCAAGGCTTTGCAAGATAAAAATTGATCATCATTGTATTCGCATGTTCGCATGGAAAATTGATGCTATCAAAATGCAACCAATGTAAATGCAAAATTAAGGTTGAAGTAAAACACTTGAAAACATGTTAACCTGTTCGTTAACCATATATCTTGCTACATCTATATCGGCTAGTTATCGAAATCAACCGATCGATAAATCTTTACCGCCGTTATCGATGGAACCAAAATCTGAAATTTCAGCAAAACTCGGTCAACTTCAAAAATCCATATCTCTCTCCTTTCTGATCCAAATGTGGCATTCGAGTACTCTCTGCAAAGTTTCTGAAGTCTGCTACGAGTTTGGTGTTCAAATGTTTTTGAAATTCGACCTGTAAACCTTCCTAAATTTCCAATCTTTGAGTCGATGTCAATTCTGTCCAGAGCAGGAAAATCAGCGCGTCGATCGTCAACTTTCACTGACCATAATTCCTGTTTTGTTGATCGTCTGGAGTCATGTAAATATTCGTTGGAAAGCTATTGGAGTCCTCTACAACTTTGTAGTTCACTGAATTTCTTGAATCTGCTCACAGAAGTCCCCGTTTCGTTTTTCGTGATGACTGCCAGTCATGGCAGATCTTGTCCAATTGCTAAACTTGATTGATCTTTCATCGGATAGTGCAACTAATTTCTTTTGATACTTTTGCACCATGACCTGGCTCTATATGTTAAATTGTTTAACATATCCCCTGCTGGGTATAAAACGCTAACCTTGTCCTTGCGGTCTTCTTGATCTATATACTTGTATCACTCTTATCTTGCTCGGGTAATAAAAATTTGACAGCATGATCCACATACACTTGCATGATGTCATAGTGTGTGTCATTCACATGTGTGCATTGCAACATCGCACATCTGCATTGCACCATTAATGCATGAGGCATTCAAACATATACACGGATACACATCATCCATATGCATCATGGCAATGACATCATATGCATCATCCATATGCAACATAACATGTGCATCCTATGCAACATAATGCACCATTAAGCAATATCCTCACATACCATGCCATAGCATCATTATGCATCATCCATGTGGAATGCAGCATAATGCATCATTATGCAAATGCACCGTCAAACATGTGCATTGCACCCATGACATGACATTATGCAAATGCACCATCACATATGCATTGCACCATGAACGCATGCAATGCATTATGAGTTGCACCATGACCTCATTCATATTCACTCATAGGATATGAGCGTATTACACTAAGGTAAAAATGATGCATTGATAACTAAAATAAGGAGCAAGAAGAGGGTGTTTGAATCATCTTTGACATTGAGGAGCAATCAATGAACCCCGGACCTTGCTGGTTCAATTTTGTTTAGGCTCACTCAATTTAAACATTCCTTGAACTATTGGTCTCATGTCACCATCATTTGCCCATGAGTTGAGTTCCAATTTCTTTATCCAATCTTTGTGAAAATCCTTCCTTTTGATATATACTTATTTCTATACCACATAATAATCCTCGCAAGATCCTTGCTGCTCCAAAACTTTCCTCCGTCCTTGTTGTGTTGCTTCTATTGTCTTTACCCCTCACTCGTCATAAATCTCGGGACGAGATTTTCTTAAGGGGGGAGGGTTGTAACACCCCAGCTTAATTCCGCTGTTAATCAAGAGATTAATTTAATTAACAAGGAATTTGGACAAAAGAACAAAAAGAATACATGACCAAACCTTCATTTAATGTAATTAACAAAAATATGGGACAAAAGAAACCCAAATGGTAAGTTACTAAACTTCAAGGAAGATAAAAATAAATTATGAAATGGTGCAACAAAATTTTATTGAAGGTGGGACCCCACTGATAATTTTCTTGGTCTAAACCCCAATTAGTGCAAATAACCCAAGAAAAATAATAAAACACGAAAAGGAATGCAAATTTACTCAAATTGAGTGAATTTGGTTCAAACAAGCATTTGAACTACAACTTTAAAATTTTCATACAAGAGGACCCAAATGAAAATTTCCTTGGTATCCAGGTGCAAAAAGAGCATTTCAGAGAAACTTTGTGGATTTTTCTGCAAATTGAAAGATGCTCAAATAAATCAAAATCCATTCATCCAAACTCTATCTTGACCGATTATTATTTCAAAATCTTCCAACAAGGAAAATTATTCCTGTATCTCTGACCTTTGATTCGCCACTTCTCCAAGGTTAATATGTTATCTTAATCATAATTTATGAAATAACCGAGACATGCTAAGCTCAAATTTTGGGTTTGTAAGTTCAACTTTCTCCTAATCAAATTCATTTTTCGTACTTTTGCAATGGACAAGCTTGTGTGTGTAGCAAAAATCAAAATATTGATCAACACAAGGGGTTTTGGAAAAATCTTCACCATTGTGGGACCCACATCTCTCTCTCTCTATTGTTTCTACACTCTTCCACACCTATCCAGACAAGTGATCGTATCCAAAATTTTCTCCATCTCCTTCTCTCTCTGTCTTACCAGGCACCATGACCTACCTCATGGTATGACTGCAATGCTTGCTCCTGATTGTTGTGGTGCTGCCCAAAGAATCCCCCTGCTCTCATGTATCATCCCCAAGCACCCCTGGTTATCAACCCTTGCTAAGTCCAGAGAATCAATGGATTTCTTCTTCAAGTCGGCCACCGAAACTTCGTCGATCTTTTCGTCGATTCCTCCCTCCACGGTGAGTTTCCGTTCGATTCCTCGCATAAGAAGCTTCATAACATCCCTAAGAATCCATTTGAGTCATCTCCCGTGTGATTCCACCACCCAAATCGACGGATTTGGAGGTTTTCTGGCCGCCTGTTCCTCCTCTGTGCGATTTTACTGTTCACCCTTCAAGTTCAGGAAATTTCAGAAATTATCTCCAACTTGTAAATTCGATAGAAATTCGTAGAAAAATCGTAAAAATGCAAACTAAATTGTTCTGGAATCCTTGAAGTGAGATCTATCCAGTTATACAACATAAACATCTGTAGGATGTCTAATTAATTTTCTAAAAATCAGAGAAGCAAAACAGAATCTTTTTTTTTATGAAATTCTCCGGCAATGCTCTTGAGCTAATTTTTGGCATGCCTACTCCCTACTAGATTCCCCATCATGTCCCACTGGCCAATTCATTAGTTTCATCTTCAATTTAATTTAATTTCAGTTTCAAATCTCTAGGATAAGTATTTTTAATGAGATTTGCTCCAAATTCTGGATATGTTGCAGTCCAGGTGATGAACTCACTAAATAAAATATAACCTGAAACTTTTGCCTTCCAGAAACATGTTAAAGAGAATTTATTAAGGAAATTTGTTTGCATGCTTAATTAGCTATTAAAGAAACTTTATTACCAAATATAGTCTTAAGTGTTTACGCACCTAACTTCTGTCACTAAGTCTGAACATATGTCATCTTTACTCAAAAACATCACAATAACATATTTGTCAAGAAAGTTCCATGAACCCTCTTTTCAAAAGCATATAATTCTTGAGTTCTTTTGTAAAAATGCTTTAAACAAAAGTGCATTGAAATATTTTGGGTTATTTCTGAAAATAATATCAGCACCATCACCATACCACTGTTTGTTACAGTTTTGACCCACAAGACATGTCGTTAGAAAAATATTTAACTTGATACATACATGTTCCTTATAATAAATGTATACGTTCCTATTAGAATTTGCATATTCACCTAATGGTTGCACATGTAATTGCTTCGAACAATATATACGGATCTCAAACTACATGTCATAGATTGTTACAAAAATGGTAGTTTGTACACTTTTTACTTTGAATGTAAATTAATTATTCCAAGTAAATGAATATATTATCCATGCATGAGCATATCGGTTCATTTGTACTTGGTACTCTAACTTAGGAGTTACAGTTAAATAAATAGCATTCATGCATATCATGCCCTGAGTATAGGTTGCCCATCTTATGCATCCGCATAACACATAAATCGACTGAGTAAATTAATTTATGCACGCCTTTTTAAATGTAGAAAGTAAACCTTTTTGCACATAAGAATATTCCTAGGCACTAGGAGCATATAGCCTCTTTTTATATTCAAACCACCCTAGGATTAATTGCTAGGTAAATCTAGTTTATTTACTCCTGTTTCTTTGAAACAACCCCATGCTCATTAGTACTCGTAATGTAGACTGTACATAATAGATATGCACGCAATCACCATCAATAAAACTTGTGTATAACATCATTCACCATGGGTTAATGATACATAGAAGCTTGTTCTTAATGTCATAATTTGTTTTCTTTCAAGAAAAACTATAAGATAAATACTTTGTCTAGGTGAATATGGCCTTCTAAGCCCAAGAGCATATCTTAAACCAATGATCTTTGTAAAGTAAATTCCGATAGGTTCCCTCCATACTCAAAGAGCTCCAATAAATTTTCCATGATCAACCATGTCGTATTCCGCCAATCCACATTTTAATAAATAACATATGCTTGGTTAAATCCCAAACTTAATGAGAAAGATGAGTAAGCGCTTATAAACCTCACTTCACTTTCAGAATAATTGTCCAAGACACTGTTATGCAACAAGAGAAAGCAACCAGTGTTTAATGATGAAACTAACTTCCTCTCCCTTTGAAAAGAATGCTTTAAGTGAAATCCGATAAAGCTATAACCTCAACCTCCGACCACACCCCTTGTTGTTAACGGAGTTCAGTTTTATTTTAGTCACGACGAATGTTGCCTTGTTGTTAACTAAATCAAGCAGGTCACAATTCACTCTTTATTCATGTATTCTAAATTTGCATCGCATCACTTTATATTGTCATTTAGGATGCGAAGGTGGGACCGAAGATATGGGAATCATCGCCGTGGAGAACTTGGTGCTGCTACTAACATGTTGAAATGTGCTAACTTTGCTCAAACCCAAGGCAAGCCCCGGTGCATCTCACCTTGTTTTAAAAGATTTTCCTTTTATCACTATATATGGAGTCATGTTATGTGCATTAGGTATTCAGGAGTTGAATGAAACCTTAGTTGCATGTATCCTTATGTATTCCTATGGGTGGGTATATTCAGCCGTTCGTTAGTTTCTGCTATGCTTAATATGGAGTCATCGGTAGAAGTCGAGTGGTGCGGAACACTACTCGCGAGCTATAGGGCTCTTTTTGGGAAAAACTATATTTGTCAGTAGCTCACACATGATGATGATAATTTGAGACCGGACGGGGATGTGTAGGTTGCAGCAAGGCATGGAGGTCTTGTGTGCGGTAGCCCCGTCTATGTCGATTGAGGACCGTTCGTTGTGGCCCCGCTGAGCAAGTTTGAACAGTACCGGATGCATGCTAGGAGAATGGGAACTAGTAAACTTAGTAGCTCGATGCTATATTGTTGGACGTGAACCCACCTCTCTTTTGGTGATGAAGATGGTTATGGTGGAATCTGGGACCGTGTTTGAGGGGAGGGTGCTCGGGCGAACCACGGTTAGACCCGGCGTGGCTATCGCGTGGGGAGACGTGTACTCGGGAGAGGTGTTAAGCGGCCCGACTTTATGGTGTCTTGTGAAAAGTTGCCGTGCGTGACTCCCCGTGAGTGTGCGTACGTCGTGTATCCGGGTTTCGCCTGCAGGTGTAAATCGATTCGAATCGCCGTCCCTCGCGGTTATTGAGTACCACTTGTTCACTGCGTCACCTCGTAGTAAGAAGTGAAACATGATGATTATACTTGCTGATTGGTTACTTCAATAAATTGTATTGCAACCATGTATTGCTTAGTGTAGGTTGCTAATATTTATGTTTATGCAAGAACCCTTTTAATTTGGCTAAAATTTGAAAGAAGGACCAACTTTTAGTGTTACTTTTATGCAAATATTCCTATACCTTTGGTCAGCCCCCTGCATGTTAGGAGTCGGTCTTAGAAGACCATTTTGACGGGTAAGCCTTGCTGAGTATTAGTTGCTCAGGGTTTGTGGTTTAAATCTTTTTGCAGGTGTGCTTTGGCTCCAGAGAATGAAGCATGTTTATGGGCTGAATGTGCTTCATCATAGGATAAATACGTCGAGTTGTATATCGCTTCCGCTACGCCTTTCAAACTCTTTTATGTAATCAAATTGAATCAAAGTTGTAATAATTAAGAATTCTTCTACACTCTATTTTATTTATGCTTATGTGTGTGGTCATTTGGACTCTTGCGTCGTCAAGTGTCACCCGATTAAGATCCTGGTTAGCTAACCCCTCATTAATTTGAGGCGGGGTGCTACACACTCTTGTACTGTCCTCTCGCGGTTGCCACCACGACGGCCCCCGTCTCTACAAAGAATCTCAAAACGATTCTCTGCTGTGCCCATAGGTCGAGCACGGTGGAAACTTGCCTTCTTAATCTTTTTCTCCATGTAACTTGTCATGAATGACGAAAATATCAATTTGTTGTTGGCCATAGCGTGACAAGCAGCTGCATGTCTTTCACGAAAGTACTTGCATATCCCATGCAAAATCCCCTCGACTATTGCAACAAGAGGCAATCCTCTCAAAAAAACGAATAACCTAGTTGTACACCTCTGCCAAGTTTGATGTCATTATTCCATACCTACAACCATCTGTATCGTACAACAATGACCACTTTTCCTTTGGCTCATGCTCAATCCAATCAGAAAAGCACCTAATAGATGACCCTGATCTCCGAACAACGTTCCTTGAGGCATCCGTGGGAAGGCCACAGAGAGGAACAAACCTATCAGCAGGGTTAGGGTTCGGCCTGTTCGACAACTCTTCAGTTTGTTTTGTTGTCAACTCATCAAGGCGCTGCCACATTGCATTAAACTTTCTCTGTTGATTCTAATTGCATAACCTTTTGAACATGTTCATCAGATGCTTATTCTTGAAATGTCTAAAAAAGTTCGCACCCAAGTGCCTCATGCACCACCTGGATTGTATGTCAGGCCAACGAGCTGGAACACCACGCTCAACGGAACCATGTTGCATATCCAATATCGCCTTCAGCAAACCTGGATGTCGGTCGTGTATGACACAAACATTAGGTCTTCCTTGAACCACTGCCAGCTTTACACGCTTCAAAAACCAATACCAGCTATCTGTGTTCTCACTCTCCACAAAGGCAAATGCCAATGGTACAACTTGATTGTTCCCATCGACTCCAATGGCAGTCAACATCTGCCCTTTATATTTTCCTGTGAGGATGGTACCGTCAATGCAGAGAATTGGCCTGCAATGACGAAATGCCATGATGCATTGACCCAATGCAAAGAATGCACGGTGAAGGATCAATTTCCCAGGCTCTTTTTGATTTGGCAAATCCATGATATCGTAATACATACCAACATTCCTCTGCCTGATGGTTTCTAACAACTGTGGCAGGTTCTCATAAGAAGCTTTATATGAACCAAATCTCTTCTCTATCACCTTCTGCTTTGCTTTCCAAGCCTTTAAGTAGCTTATGGTGTACTTAAAATCCTCCTCTATAGTGTTGATTATAGATTTTGGCTCATACCTTATGTTATCCATAATTTTAGGATACATGTAATCAGCAATAAATTTGGAGGTCAGAGCTGTATTGCACTTCTCCAGTTCTTCCAACTGACATGTATGGTCCTTCACTATAGAGCATTTCCATAGCAGACTCCACTTTTGCTCGTAAGCATGCACCCTGAACGGACATTGTGTGAACACGCACTTAACGTCATACAGTTTCCTGCTTGACTTGACAACTACAAAGGACCTCTTCACCGACAGAGACCAGTACTTCACAGCAGTCATCACATCATCTTTGTCTTTTTACAGAGCTCTCTCTGTCACTTCATTCTCGTGGTACTCCCATGGAACAGAGTACCCTTCATTGATAACTAAATTTGCAAAATTTTGATTGTTCCACTCAGCTGGGATAGGAATCCCATTCTCGTCATCTGAAGAGTCAACTTCAGGAAGATTCTCATGCTCCTGGTCCTCCCTCCTCATTTCCTCAACTATGTTTTCTATCCGTTCTCCTTCGTCTGCTTCAACAGTCGGTTCCACAGATGCCGGATTTTGCTCACCCTCATCAATTTTTGTCTCGCCTTCCTCTTCATCCGCCATGTCTGCACCACCTGCCTCGTCGACAGCATCTACCTCGACCACCCCCTTCAGATATGCCCGAGCTAGAAGGACAAGAGGCCACCCACGTTCTACAGCCTTGACCACATATTTCCTCCATGTCGATGTTGCATTCAAAGGCACTAACTCCCAATAAAATCCCTCACGTGCACGACTGACCATACCCATCAGGTTCAGTCCGTGTTGGTCTGTATCAAGCTGAAACAGTCGCATCAACCAATTGTGCACACCAGTAATTGTCCTCTCATTTGGCCTTGTGATTTCTCTATAAACTGATGGAAACCCTGACAGATCAACCCCCTCTACCCCATGCATAATATCCCCTTCTCCATAAAAAATTTGGAACACTATCTTATCTGACATACCTGTCAACCATCGAGATTCAAATTAACTACATTTTTCAATTAAAATTGCTTACTGCCTTAAAATACATCTAGATCTATTAACTACTATTTTTCTTAAAAAAATATTGTAACTATCTTACACAGTATTATATGCCAATTGTTTCTATTATATCTGAACTATTTATTTGAATACTACAAAATCTACAACTATATGAAATTGTTGCTTCTATTATATCTAAATATTTATTTACATAATAAAAAAACTATTTATTAAAATACTACTAAATCTCTAGCTAGAACAGTCATATTTAAATATGAATACAACTATAGTATGCTACACTATTTATTTGAATACTAGTAAATCTAGATCTAGCTTACAAATATTGCTTCTACTAAAACTACACTATTTCTAAAATAGAGTACTACATCTAAAGCTACATTTGTAACTAATGTCAAAAAACTTACCGAAATGGCGACACGTTCGGGCAGCCGCAACCACCCCCCCTCCCCTCTCTTCTCCTCCCTTCTCTTCTCCTCCCCCTCTCTCTTTTGTTTTTTTCGAATTTATCTGGAATTTAGGCCGAAATTTGGCTGTTTCTAGGCGCTGGTGCCTGTCGCCCGACCGTTGGGCGACTGGATCCACCACCCGCGCGCCCCGCCCCTTGTCGCCCTCTCAAAGGGTTATTTGAATTCCTGTCGCCCCGTCGTCGGGCGACTGGGTCCCACAACGCCGCGCCGCACTCTTGTCGCCCAACGGACGGGAGATTTGAAGTCCTGTCGCCCCGCGGGTGGGCGATTGGGCCCCACCCTGCTAGCTCGGCCACCTTATCGCCGGCCAATGGGCGACAAATAAAAATCGCCCTTGCTACGGGCGACTAGGTGACTAGTTTTCAAAATTTTGAAAACGTGCGGTTATTAATAAAAATATAATAAAAAAATTGATTAAAAATAAAAAAAATCGACAAAGGGCTCTAAAATATTCTCCTATGAATTGCCTCTCTATGGGCATACCAGATTGCCCATAGAGTCACCGTCACCCTTACAAGCTCATCCTGCGAGAGAGAATTCATAAGCGCTACCAGCCAACCTCTCGCATCATGCACATTATTCTCACTCATATGCTCAGTGATCTCCTCCGGCACTAGGGCCCAGACACATCGGACCATGTTACACTCGAGCAGGGAGTGTCTCCATGAGTCCGCCACACCGCAAGTAGAGCATGCGCTGTTGTCCGCCATATTTCTATGATGAAGAACATCTTTTGACGGCAGAGAACTTCTTGCTAATCTCTATAGAAAGACCTGGATCTTTGATGGAACTTTGATTCCCCATAACGTTGTCCACTCCTTCTCCTCAGCCTTCACATTTGATCTGCTTGCCCTTGTTGTTGCTGAAGATCTGGAGGACACAAGCATTCTATAAGCAGACCTGAGTGAAAAAAATCCCATTATTCTCATGGTGCCACGCCCAGTAGTCGTCCTGGCGTCGTGTACTCAATGGAATATTAACTATCACTTCCACATCAGCCGGGGAAAAAAATTGATGTAACTTCTCCGTAACTCTGTTGCCTCCGTTGATGCTTGCCTGGTGCGTTTAATTGGGCTGGCTGTGCTGCTTTTACTACCAGCGTGGTAGTAACTGGACGTGGTGGTCTGTGGGCCTAATGCATTTCTTCCTTTTTCTTTTCCCTATCAAAATGGTATTGCTGCTCTATGACTGGGCTGGGCTGGGCTGGGCTAAAACTTTCTCCAGATCGCTGGGCCGTGGCCGGTGCAATTCTCAAGATCGCATTGCATCTGGCTGGATAAGCACGAGTTCAGTCCATCCAAGCCGTCCCGTACAACGCGTCCAGCCGAAATGTTATATCCCACGCGCACGGTCGGGCCCGATCGAAGCCAGGCAATCGTCGTCTTCCTCGGATAGTCTTTTGCTATTTTAGTCACGATTTTGTTGGCTTCGCTCAAATAACCTCAGGAGATTGGACTTCTCTAAAATAACCTTCGTA
Source organism: Eragrostis curvula (assembly GCA_007726485.1). NCBI lineage: Eukaryota > Viridiplantae > Streptophyta > Magnoliopsida > Poales > Poaceae > Eragrostis > Eragrostis curvula. The sequence goes on along the minus strand of CM017440.1, from coordinate 37,378,446 downwards.
TCATTGCCCGATGGAAGCTCGCCGACGGCGCATAAACTGGAGGAAGAAGTCGTTGTTTGGCTGCGTTCCTCCTGGGCCGCCATGGGCTGGTTTGCCTGCGCACGGAAGATCCTTGGTGTAACGCGCGCGGTGTATAAACCGCCCGCGCATGTAGCTATTACCAAGACAAAATATGCTGGAACACGATGAAAGAAGGCTAATCTGTGGTTGCTAGTTAGTTCCCATCGAGTAAGCTGGTTGAGTGGGCTCATCAAGGGCCTCGTGGCTTGCAAACTGTTAGAGCACTACCTGCTAAACATTTGGGCTCGGCTAACATGTACGGGTGTACTATTTGCTATTGGATCATAACTAGAGCCACGACCATAGTGGCTTTAGGTAGGTTGCCCTCCGCTTTCACCCCTCTTTGTTTCTCATGCCTATCAATTTATTTTTTAATTTTCGTGTCTAAACCAGAACTGTAAATAAATTAAAACAGAGGGAGTAGATTATGAAAATACGAAAATAAATACGATGTGTTCGCGCTTCTACGAATTTCCAGGTGGATACTCCCTCTGTCCCCAAAAGACTGTCGCTGTTGTGTTTGACCCCTTGTCTTATTCAAATTTTTTATACAAATCCTATTTCTTTTTTTATAACTTGAAGACAAAAGGTTAAATATAACACCAAAAAATCAACAGCGACAGTCGTTTGGGGAGGGAGTATTTGCTAGGAATTCTGGACTATTTTCCAGCTACATGCCCTAGATTGGACATTGAGTACTCTCTTTGCGCATTCAAACTGTGTTCTGCATCCTGTCAGGTCTGACCAATGAATCATTGAACAATGCGTTGCTGGAGGCTCCAGGCCTCCTGGGCATCGCGCAACGTATGCCACATCATATGTAACAGTTACGGTGATCAAGCTGATTGCTGAGGCATTGCAGCCACTGGCAGCCGCACACGATGTTCTTCCATGTTCTTAGTAATGACTCTTGAAACATATTCTAAACAACAAATGCAGATAATATTCTGAACATATGCTGCTAAATTTCTTAATAGACACATGCAGCAAATGTTCTGAATGCACAACATATGCTGCTAATTTTCTTAATATACACATGCAGCAAATGTTCTGAATGCACAACATATGCTACTAATTTTCTCAAGACCCAAGTACAGAGCTACAATTGTATAACCCGGAAGGGATAAATTCATGTCTCTTGAATGTGAATACACACATCACTACATAGTATGCACCCCTGGTAGAATATATTCCAAAGGGTGAAACTAAAACTCAACCTAGTAATTGATAATGTACAATTACAAAGTTAAATAATTAGATCCAATAAATAATAGCACCTCCACTTGGTCAAGTTAAGCCAATTTCTCCAGAGTCAGTATGGCGATCTTTGCGCTAATCATCAAAGAAGCTCTACGCTTGGACATCTATCGATATCCCTCTTGAATGCATAAACTGCATTGCGACCCGATTCTCAAACAATCTTCAAATTTTCTCATAATGTGCCACCAGGTAACATGAAACTCAGCCCTTTGTATATACTAAGACATTGTATATGTTACCTAGAGAAACATAGAAATAAACTGATAAGTGACCAATAGGTACAATATTAAGAAAGTGAACTGACACAGACAATAAGCATACCAGCTGGGGTGCCATCTTGAAATCTAGCGTTATTCTTCAGCCTTGTTATTCCTACTCCTGCAGAAGTGCGAAAAGAGCAATAAGATCTCAATCTAAAATACAGAAAATGAACACAACAGGTCAAACATACGCTTGGAATGAATGGATATCCTTGCGGAAGTTCTCTAGTTCCTCTGGATTAAACCAGCCATCTTCAAACTAAGGAGATAAAACAAATTAATTAATCATTTGCAAGATACAACAACAAAAGGAATCTGAAGGTGGAAATGCATAACACACCAGTTGGCTGAAATCTTCTTCCAGCTTTTTGTTTCCAAGAACTTCAGCAAGATTTTCATTTTGAAGAAAACATTGGATGAAGTAGAGAACATATATCCCACATTCGTCCCCATTTTGCTGAGGCACCTGCATAGTTTTAAGGTCTAGGATAAGAAAATGAACATTTCAAAAGCTAACATAACTTGCGAAGAATAGACACAAACAGTACCTTGGGAAACTCCAGACGGATTTTGTTTATGAACTGCTTGCTTTCTTCCCGCTCTTCGATCTTGTAGATATCAAAAATGAATCTAGCATACCAACAAATAAATGCTAGTGAATTCAAGATATTTAGGCATAAACTATAGTGCTACCAGTTATGTACCATATCAGGTTCAGAACTCAACTATTCATGTCCTTTCTGCCAAAATAGGGGCAACCATAGAAATTCCAAGTCTGTCAAGATTAACTATTGCTGGAACATGGATTTGGTGTTGTCCTATTGCGGCTATATATAACCTAAGCCACTGGTGTTGTCCTATTGCGGCATAACCATACTAAATAAAAAAGTATAAACATATTAACATACTGATATTGGTATCATAGTATGGAGATAAACTGGAGAATAAAGGGAGCATACTTTCTGATGACTGATTGCAATGCCGGATCTGTTGAATTGAGTGAATCCAGAACTATCATGCGTGGCCCTTTCTTAGTTTCTGAGCAGTCTGTCTCATCGAAGTGGCATAAGACAAGGAGTCTCCAGTGTCCGCTGCAGAAAAATAAAACAAAGATATCATACTTACCTGAAAATTTATTAAGTGATTCTCTACGTCAAAAAGGATTAAGTAATTTCACAGGGTTAGGGGGAGTAACTTACCAACAAACCATAGGAACAAAAACATATTGTCTTGAAAAAATTCTCTTAGCTTTTATCCATTTAAGAACATTTGGTTTATTGTGCCCCCTGTAGTACATGTTAAACCATAATGAATCAAAGTACGCATAAGAACTCTTTTTGTCTTCATCAATGCGCTTCCAAAGATCCCTGTGAAACATGATATGGCAGTAATAAGACTAAATTTCTCGAGAAGACCAACAAACAGATAAAAAGAAAGATGAAGGCAGCACATACTCCAAGTATGATTCAAAAATATCAGTATCCAACTTGTCTTGATTGTCCTTGTTCCTCCTGCTAGATGCATTGCGAGAGCTATTCTGTGGGAGGTTATGATAAAAGGAGGGCAATGCATTTTTGGAGTTCCCACGCCTTGTCACTGTTGTCCTTTTACTTGTTCGAGGGCGCTTGCTTTTGCACTCTATAAGTGGAAATAGTAATACCATCAAAACTCAAATGCACATGCAGTCTATTAAAAGTAAATCATGCAGCATCTGATTTATTATCACAAACAGATTTTTCATTCGAAACCGGATGCTTTTTTATGTTACTGACTTAACAACCTATCACCTTTTCATCGAAAATAATATTTTTTTTTCTTTTTGTATCCATGGTAATCTTGTTTTATGATCTATCCAATCTTCCATTATAAGAGTATGCAATATACTGTTATGTTCTGATGCACGAAAAAACCTTGTCCAGTACATGGTTATATATACATGCCGACACAAACACATCAAAAAGACAAATGTTCATGTGTGTTTGGAACAAAACGTGAATGGTTAGGAAGCCTACTGCCTTACTAAAGAGATAATAATCAACATAGCACAATGACAATGTGTGACGGGGTACTATAAAAATCAACGAGGATGAACAATCCATTAATTGACAGATGGTCTGCTTTCTCAAGACAGCTAATTATGCAAGCTACATCACATATTAGTATAGTACTACTGGAAGAAATGCGAGAAACTGGAAAACTAACAATCTGAATATCTCGCTCAAGATGCGCAGACAACTCTTTTAAGTGGAAGCATCTAACAAATAAGACAGGGGCAGGGCACCATTCTACAATTTGATCCTACAACACATTAGACTACAAGCTCAACAATTAACAGAAATCACCTCCATGTTCACACCATAGGAGGGCTTATTGAATATGAATTAAAAAAAAATCAAACTACAGTCCTTACTCTTTACACATAAAGATGATTAAATCCTGCAAGCTACATGACATAGAACTACGAATGGGAAGAACGTGTTTAAGATTTTAAATGGCGATAAGAGAGGTCACCAGCATTTAGTGCTTACAATTCAGTTTGCAGCCTTGATTGTGAATACCACATTAGTCACAAATACTTGCCATCTATACATCAAAGCAATCAAACTTTTCTAGAATGGACTATTGGATCATTAAACGAAATGGAGCATATGTGTATATTTGCGCACAAAAAAACCTTATGGGTATACAACATAACAGAATTGAAGCTAGCAACTATAATGAAGCACATACACATTAATTTTTACAAGATACATGATAACTACAAGCAACACATGTAAACAGGAAGCAACTAATGGCACGAAGAATAAAACCCCACATGTCCCGGTATGGCAAGCAGATACCGCGCAAAGTGGCGGGATACATAAATACATCTAATCCAAACGATCATACAAACAAGATGCACTTTGATGGTGCCAGAGACATTACAAAAGAAGCATGATGCACTAAGCAGGTAGCGCCACACCAGGACCCTATACACAGCCTCTGCACCAAATCTCCTCCTTTCCACCAGAATAAGGGATCTACAACAGCACATTGACGGGCTCTGTACTAGAGATAAACCAGAGCCACTAGTGAATCAAAGATCCCTGCCCATTTCCAAAGAATTGAAGACAAAACAATCATCCAACAGAAACAGGAAGCACCGCAGGAGCACTCTTTACCTACGAATCAGGCCATACCCCAAAATCTAAGACAACATAAACCTACAAACGCTCCTTCATTTCCGCTAAACCAAAGAAAGAGCAACAAATCGCATCTACAACCGTACAGAGCAATCAATCGGCCTCCAATCAACCAACCACCCGCAACTCCGCAGCCTCGCAAAAAAATTCCCCGACCACGACGCGCAACCAGATCGAAAGCCTCTACTGAACCGAAGCAAAACCGCAGGCAAGGGACGGGCGAAACAAAGAAAAGGGGGGAATTTTGTCATTCCGGGAAAGGGGAGAGGCGCGGCGCTCACCATTTTCGTCGCTGTCCTTTTCGAGGTCGATGATCACCTCCTCGTGCCCGCGGCGGCCCATGGCGGCTCCGCTCCGCTTCTCCGCCGGGCGGAAGCGGCGATCGATTGCTAGGGTTTGGTCCGGCGGATTGGGGAGGGGTGTGTGCGGGGGAGAGGAGAGGGAGATCAAATTTTGGGCGAAGAAAGGGGTTTGCTTTCGCACCTGCCTGCCTTTATCCTCCTGCCTGCCGTTGCTGGTCTGAAAGGACAGAGGGCAGAGCTTGAGGGGGTGGCGACACGTGGAGGGGTGCGATGCGGCGGTTTCAGATGGTATGGGAACTGAGCCGTTGGATCGGGGAACCTGAGAGGGATTGGCGGGGCTGCAGACGGCAGGCTGCCATCACCTGCCGGGTTGGGCCGGTTGAGTGAAAAGTACTTGTGGGCTGCGTGAGCCATTGGATCGAGGCAAACCGGCGGCCAATCCTTTATGTCGGGCGGGTTACAATTAAGGTGCTGTTTGGTTGAGAATTTGAATCGCAAACGGTAACGGGATCGAAATGCACTGTAATTGCAATCAAAGTATCAAAATACATACATTGTTTGGTTCATCTTGGTAACGGAATCGGAATGCATCGTCCACACAGCAACCAAAGATTGAATCGCAGCATCCACCGTCGTTGACCGGAATCGATGCCTACGCTTGCCGAACCGGAGCCCGTGCGCAGACAGCCATCACCATGCTTCGCCGAATCGGCAAGCTGGGCGATGCCGGCAGCCTGCCGCCGCCGCCGCGCCGCACAGATCTGGGCATGAGGGGAGGGAGCGCGGAGGTTGAGGAGGAGGGAGCGTGGGGGTTGAGGAAGGAGGAGGATGAGCCGCCGGCTCGCCGCTGCCACTGCCCGACGCGGAGTCGCCGCTGCCGCTACCCACGCGGAGAAGACGACGCGGAGAAGAAGAGGAGCGTAATCGATCTGATACAGGTGGGGGAGGGAGGGAGTCGGATTTGTATACCGTGGTATCCGATTACCCGGTAAGCCATTACGGGCTACGCTCCACCAAACAGATGTAACGGATTGGCATTGCCGCCGTGACCTGAATGCGTTACAAATCCTCCAACCAAACACGTCATAAGTTTCTCAAAAGATTTTCAAAAAAATAATAATAATAAGTTTCTCAAAAAAAAAAAAAAAGTAAGGCGGGTTACAATTAAGTTTTGGGATAATTTTGTTTTTACCCTACTTTTTTTTTTACTTTATGATTTTACTCCTAGTTCTTTAATTTGAAGTGAGAGTTGACCCCTACTAAAAGTACAATTACAATAGAATTATTGTTCTTTTATCCATACTCAGGGTAAGATCTCGTTTCATGTTGAAAAATCAGGAGTAAATTCACAAAGTTGAAAAATTAAGGGTAAAATCAGAATTAGAGCCCCTTAAGTTTCGAAAGAAGCAGGGTTTGAGATTCGTGCGATACTGGAGCAACGGATTCAGGCGAGTGGGAAGAGGAGGAACTAGAGGCTCACACGTGTCGGATTCTATCGGGGCGGGTGGGCGGGGTAGGAAAAAAGTTTTCAAATTTTAACTGCATTTTTCTCCTAAATCGTAAATCCGTTTGAAACATCATGTTATTTAGAATTAATGCTACAAAATGAAATACAATATGAATACTTTTGAATGTTTTAAATTTAATTTTTTTTCGACATTTTGAATGTCCTGTGTAAACATTTTATGTATACCATGTCAACATTTTTTTTGTTATTGGTTCAAAACGTTGACTTCATGTTGTCAAAATGTTGAAATAGGTTTACAGAAATATTGACTGTGTTGTTTCAAAATGCTGACGACTAAATTGGGCTGAGATGTTTAGATTTGATGGGCTATTGGGCTGACATACAGGTTGATAAGTGTAGGGCGCTCTATGCATATGAGGTAGCGTTCTATGACCGCTAAAAAATGTCACGGATTGAGTTGATTCGTGATGGTTTAGCAAAAACGTCATGCAAGTTAATTAGTGACTCTTAATACATAACAAAATCTGAAAACGTCACAAATGACATATTGTGACAATTGTTTAGTGATCGATGACAAAATTTAGACGTCACAGATTACATAAAATATTGTTGTGGGAGCATGTCGTGGGGGATGATCTACGGCACTAGGACATATGCAGATTGATCTGCGCATATAATAAATTGATCGGCCACAAAGACCCATGGCTTAGCCTATAAATTATGTATCTTTCTATTTTTTCTTTATTTTATATTTTATATTTTTAATCACGATAATTAGTTTACAAAACTATTGTATTAATAGTTTTTACCCTTATCAATGTTCAACATTTCAAAATAATAGTTTGATTCATTTTAATATTATATTTTATAAAAAATATTGTCATATTTCTTAAAACAATATTGACACAGTATAAAAGAAATGTTGCAGTACATCCAACATGTTGATGCAAATATCGAATATCTGAAGTATTAAAATATTGGCATAATATTGATTTTGTTGAATTAGTTCTGAACAATATGGTGGTACAAACAGATTCTAAACGGACTTTGGTTTGAGAGACAACCATATTTAAAATTTGCAAAACCATTTTTTGTCCTAACTCCGACCCACGCCAGCTAGAGGTTGCCACGTGGCAGTGCCTCCTCCTTCCCCTCAGCCGCATGAATCATTACCATTGGTTTAGTCAACACAAATCTTAAACAATGCTCTACAACATGCAAACTATATATTTGTCGTGATGCACGAATCTCAAACACATGCTCGTTTGCTATACAGGATCTGCGGATTTTTATCTCTATTTGTAGCAAATCTCGTGTTATGGGACCTTCATACAAAACCTGGGTACCAGGTAGCTGCATGGGCACCCAGCCTACTAACAGCCCACGAAGCCGAGCACGCCCCTACCCTGTCTGTGCGCTCGATCCACTCGCCCTGCCGCGCCGTCCCATCCCACGGCACACGCTTGTTCCATGGCTTCAATTTCAACATCATCTATCAAATCAACACTCGCCTAGTCATCTCTCTACAGTAGAGATTCATCATTAACCCAAACCTTACACGCCCAAATAGTGTCAAAGGCGGTTCCACTCTGATCTCAAAACCTTTCAGTGTAGGTTCTACAACTTCAACCTGAATGCTATCGCCAGAACCGAACTCTCCTCAATGGCTTCCACGGTTCGCATCGATGGCTGCGGTGAAACTGTAACAATAGTCATTTCATATGGTAGACGATCAACTTCCAGAGTGTATCATCAGGACACAAACGTAGACATGGAACAATGTTTCTTGACATAGCTCAGGTCCGTTGCAATGCAAGGAGAGGCGTCGTCCAAACAATCCATCTGGGCCAAAAGATCTCCAATGCTTGCTACAGCTCCTCGCATGACAAGTGCATCAGCAGGCAGACATGCCACACCCTGAACTTGTCTCGCATTGGTTCGATCAGCACGGGTCTCTGCTGCACCGATGCCTTGGGCGCCTCGTAGTACATGTAACACTGCGAGGAAGGCCTGATGATGAGAGGCTCTGGCTCGTGCCTCGACCGTGCCAGCGCGAGGATATCGGTCGCTCAGTCCGTGAGCCGATCGAGAAAATGACATGACGTGGAAGTAGGAGATGGGGTGGTCGGTTAGGATCTCTGGCGTAACGTGCGAGAGTCTGTAGTGGCAGTTGGGGTTCTTGTCCCTGTCCACATGTTGTTGGGGGGTAATCGAAGCCCTTAGTCGGGGAATGAAGCCCTCAACATGATTTTGGTACTGTATCTGAATATGCGAAGCCCTCCAGATGAGAGTTCGCCGTCTGGTTACTGTGTCGAAGCCTTCTCCCTTGTCCACGCTGCTGGACGAAGGTAGGTTGGCTTGCTAAGCCCTCAGGTCCTTGGCGTTGCGAAGCGTCGAAGCCCTTAGTCGTCCGCGCTGCTGGATGGAGGGGGCGAAGACGTCAGAGAATTCAGAACGGCGCAAATGATATCACTGGCTTGTGATCCGAAAAACCATTGTCGTTACAGGAATCCCCTCCCCTCTATTTACAGAGGAGGGAAGATTCATTATTACAATTTAGCCACTAATCAAGTCCTTCACGTCTCTCTGCAGTACTCTTGCTGACTTTCTCTTCCGTCACTCGCCATTTGGACCTTCGTTTTGGTGATTTCCCCTTCGCCGATCTTATGAACATAAAGCATTCGGCATTATTCCCAACACATGTATCTTGGAGCCGAACGCCCTGGACATCTCAACGAGGACATCCTCCTAGCCAAGTATGTTGCAAACAAGGTACACTGCCGGCGCGTTCGGGTGCTTTCAGATGCAGCTGAATCTGTTGTTCGTGAAGTTGTGCGATAAAATACATTTCTTTTACGCTAAGGACATTTTGCCGAAGAAACAAAGTAGAGCTTTCAATTCTTCTCAGACTCAAAATTTGACGTGGGGGTTGTACTTAGAGAAAGTCAAAAATGATGAACTTCATGAAACAATTGAACAACAGAATCTGCAGCTGGCTGACTTGAGGAAGATCTCACTAGAAGCAAGCAAGGCTCACCGTACTATGACAACCCAGCTTGAAGCTTTTAGGAAGGAAGCGGCACGAAAGGCAAAGCTCATTGCACCTTTTCGAGGGAAATTTGGACATGAATGTCAGGTACATCATTCACCAGTAGCATCTAAATGATGATCTTTGTTTCTAGTGTGATTGGTTTGGGTGTGATTACTGAACTCGTGTTCATAGGGGCACCATTTTGTAATGTGGCATCATTTCATAATCTTGCTTGAATGTGAATTCTGGTAGCATTGGGTTCAAGTCATGTGAATGTGAATTGTGGCAGCATCTACCTTGAATGCTTATGAGGCTACAAGCATATGGCTTGATATGATTTGTGACGAATTGGGCACAACAATTTTATGACAAAAAAGAGATGGGCCCAGAAAGGCCACATGGGCCAATAAGAATATGACATGTGGAGTAACAAGAGCACGACATGCGGACCAACAGGGAGCGGACACATGGACAAATTATTAGAAATTGACACGTGGACCAATCGGGAGAAGACATGTGGACAAATTAAATAGTGCCATGTGGACCATTCGAGAGAGGACACTTGGACCAATCAAAATAAATCTCGCGGACAAATATAAGGAAGCTCCACGCGGACCAATTATGAGACAACACATGGACCAATCGAAAAAGGACATGTGGACAAACAGTAAGGTGACACTTGGACTAGTCGAAAAATAACACATGGACAAATCGGGAGGTGACACATGGACCATTGGAACACATTACACGTCGAGAGTTGACATCTGGACCAACAAGAAACTGACTTGTGGATCCGCCACGTTATCCTGCCAGCGTGGCATTGCTGCCACAGTGGATGCCACGTGATCCTGCCAGTGTGATAGTATACGTATATGGAGTACATTAGTATAGCTGGTTAACGGGGATAGTCTAACGGTAAATTTAAAAACGTCATAAATCATGACCAACCACACTCGATTGGTGACAGACGCAAAAAAGTCATACATCATGATTTATGACGATTTTTTTTGTCACTTGCAGTGGTTAGTGACACCCGAAAAACAACTTTAATCAGCTCATATGTTCTAGTGTTAGTACCGTAGTGGGAGTCTAGTGTGAGAACAACAAACTTAAATATGGCTAGTGACTCAAAGCGTTGTAACTTCGGATTAATCCTTTTACGCGAAGCAGGATGAAAGCGTAAGCGAGTTACAATGTAAGTTTGGTTTGCGCGGGGTGTGCGCGAGCATGACACGTATTTGGGCCTAAAACGTTACAATACCGATCTTTTTATTTATTTATATTCATATTATACAGGGCCGGCCCTGGCGGGGGGCGAGCGGGGCAGCCGCCCAGGGCCCCCAAATCTGTGGGGGCCCCTCCTCATTAGCATGTAAGTATAGAGATCAGGTAAAATAAACCAAATCAGGCCGTCCAGCAAAATATCCAAAACACAGGCCGCCTCAATTCGATCTAAACGAAGCCCAATACAATCTGCAGGTAGCCTAATACCTCAATCGAGCAATCAGTGCCGTATACGAACCGTCGAACCTGACCCTGGGCGCATCGCATCGCCGTCGCCGATTAGCTTCTCCCTAATTCTCGTTAGATGGGGGCGCACCTCGCTAGTCGCTGCAACTGTCGATCATCGACTTCGACGTTCCACGTTCGTCTTCGTTGCGCTCGCTTCCGGCGTTGCTGAAGTCTCGTCAAGGCGAGTCGCACGAACCAGCAGGTACGTTCTGTTCCCTAATTAATATGCTAATCCACTGACCTAAGTTTCTAACTGCATGATCAAACAAGTTATTTGATTATTCTTTTTACAATTTGAGGCAGGTCGTGTCGACTAGAAAAGTATGCACCAAGGAACAAGAAAAGGGAAAAATGAAGAAACTATAGGATGGGTTCTTACAATCACGGAAAGGTGCCATGGTTAAATTTATCGAGAGTAGGAACCCAGATCAAGATGAGCTAGCAATAGTTTCTATCAAGGAACACACTGATTTTAATATGGAGACCAGGTCCGCAAAGTCCAATGTAAGTGATCATGACAACTCCAATTCATCTCTTAGATATTTTAGAAATATTTGAATAGACTTTAAGGTAATATATACTATCATTTTGTATGAATATGGTTTTGACATGTTATTTGTTTTGATTGATAACACTATTTTTTACTCCAATATATTAGTATAATTTTAGTTCATATATATAAAGGGGTCCCGGCTTTTACTTCGCCCCGGGCCCCTTAAATCTCAGGACCGGCCCTGATATTATAGAAGGGTCTCAATGAAGCCACGTCTGTGAAATGCGGTCATCTGAGATGGACCTCAACTTAGGCTGCATCTACAATATGTGTCATCACAGATGGGGCTCAATGTAGGTCCATCTGTGATATGTGTCATCATAGACGGGTGGATCCCCCGTTTGAGATAAAAATCATCTCAGATGAGAGGAGACACGTCCCATCTGTGATGGACTTTGAGACTCCCTTGTGATCTTCCATTCTGTTGTAGTGAACATAACTTACATACTCTCTCCGTCTCAATTTACTTGTCATTCTAAGAGTGTTTTTTAGTATCTAGATTCATAGAATGTTCAATGAACTTGGACAGATAAGTTGTCCAGGTTCAGAGAATATTCAATGAACTTGGTACAAAGCCAGAATGACAAGTAATTTGAGACAGAGGGAGTATCATATCGCAAAGTGTATCTACTTGATTTTTAACAACGATTCATTATATTCGCATATATCTCATTTTACAAAGTGACTTATTTTACTTTGGTCAAACATTTCCTAGGACTTGCTTCAATTTCTCTTCCAACAAGATTCAACATTTCTCAAAAAGCGAAGGCAACAAAATCCTTTTGTTATCCAAATTCATAATTTTGTTTGCCTCGCTTCAACATTTCCTCAAACTCTCTTCAACTTTCTTGAAACTTGATTCAAACAATTTTTTTTTCAAAAATAACTTTGTTTTATCAGCGTTCAACATTTTGTTTGCATTGCTTAAACAATTCCGAATCCTGCTTCAACAATTTTTGAAAATACATTCAACATTTGTTGCGTTGGTTCAACATTCAGAAACGCTAGGGTGAAGTGTTTTTTAGATATATTTTTTGTTGGGACCTTGCGGTCTGGTCTGTAAATTGTAATTTTCTGATAGCCAAACACTGCTGGTTTGTGAATATTTAATTTATATACAAAGCACTTTAAATTTCAAAAGAAAATTGAGATCCTATCCCCTTCTCTCCTTGGCAACATCTTGCGAGGGTTAGGTCACTACAAGAAAACTTATGATAGATGACGTTTCATTTTTGTCACAAAACTTGAAAAATATGTCACTCATTGAATTCTATGACGATCCTGTGACGAAAATCACTTCGTCACCTATCATGCGTGTTTAAACATGGTTTGTGACGAATTTAGAACTTAGCGTCACAAAAAATTTATGACCGTTATTACCTTAAACGTCACAAAACTCATTAAGGCCCATTTGTATGCTGCCCGTTTATGGCCGAAGCCCAATTGAAGCCCACATTATATTTCAACTAGACCCCTTTTCAGCCCATAAATATTTGGCTCTAGCCCATTCAATTTTCAGCTCTAGCCCATTGTATTTTTGGCTCAGCCCAATTTGTTCTGCAAGCACAACCCATATTGTTTTTTTGTTTTTTTTCGAATAAATCAATGTCCAATTTTTTTAATCGCATAAATTGCTCGGCCAGTTTTTTTCTCTTTTTCAGTCCAGACCGACAAAGCAAATTAATAGATTCTATAAAATGATGGCTTAATAAATCGGAAAATCCCAGATAGCAAAATTGAAACGTTCAGTGATCTCAGATAGAAAGATACAATATCCATGTTACATGTCCAAATGTTACCAAACAATCAAAAACAACAAGTTCATTGTTAATTAACAAGGTAACCTATAACTATAAGAGTTCAGTATGAAGCTAAACCATAGTTCTAATAAAAGCAAGTTTGGGGCTGCCAACAAGCACCAGCTTCACCGCCTTGTTCAGGAACTCGGCAACTAAATCGCAACATGCATGTAGCCCAATCTTGTTCCTCATTCTGCAGCATTACAGCAGACTAAATTAATAACAAGATTTCAGATAGGATGACGTTGCACAAAACATTTTTGTTAGTTATTCAGACAAGCTATGAGAATGAAAGCAACTAATGATGGTTAGGCCAGAGGGTAATCAACATCCTAATGGGCTGGCCTGGCGGGCCGGCGGCCCAGCAGTGCACAGCGGATGGACTAAAATAGGCTAAAATCAGCCCAAGCCTTCATCTTTTTTGGCTGCGGGAAATCAGCCCAAGGCTATGTGTTTATTTTATTATTTTGTTTTGTTTTTTGTAATAAAATAATGCGTGGATAGGCCGGAGGGTAATCAACATCCGAATGAGCTTACTCTAAAAAAAAAACATCTGAATGGGCTGGCCTGGCGGCCCAGCAGTGCACAGCGGATGAACGGAAATAGGCTAAAATCAGCCCAAGCCTTCATTTTTTTTTGCTGCGGGAAATCAGCCCAAGGCTATGTGTTTATTTTGTTATTTTGCTTTGTTTTTCGTAATAAAATAATTTCTAAAAATCGATTTTTATTTTTAAACTGAAAAGAAGGTTCAGTGATGCGTGTTCGTTTGCAGCAGGTTCGGGCTTCCACTCCCAGCAGGTTGGTGCCGAGCTGGCAATTAGTTGTTTGTAGGCCAGGATTCGTTTCAAATGAAATAAGCTATAAAATAAGTCCTAAATAAATAAAATTTTAAAATGGACGCTAAATTATATGCAATGCAAGGTTGTGAGTTTACTTCTAATAGGTTGTGCCGTTGTGGGTTTTATTCCTGATAGAAGCCATGTTATTTTTTCCTTTTATTACATACCTATGGGACTCACAATGCTAACTAGTGAGAAAAAAATATTAATGACGAAAATCTAAAGTTATGACAATGTATCACTGCCAAGCATTCGTCACAATATAGCTTTGTATTCGTTTGTGACGAATTCTGTCTTCTTTTTATGACAAGCATCTAATATTCGTCACTAAACTCGTTGGACCTATATAAATCGTCATAAAACAAAGTGCATAGTGACGTTTTGATAAATCGTCACACCATAATCGTCATAGAAGGCTACATTTCTTGTAGTGTTAGGATACCAAAGGAGTTGGGTTCCCGGATCGTGACTCTCCTATGGACATAGATCCCGCGCAGGAGTTAAAAATGGATGATGATGCACAAGCGAGTGATTTTAGCACATGTGCATATAATGGATCTGCAAATTTGAGTTCTTGTGGCTCCAAGAATAGTTCTTCAATTTCCATCCTTTTCTTATCATCTGGGGCACTAATACCATCAACACCTTTGTAAATGCAATGGGAGATGCGTGCCATGTTCACACAGGCCTTCGCGAAGTAAAGATGGTACGGGCAATTGTCATACGCATCCTGGTTGACCATTTTCCAGATCTCCATGGTCAGCTCTTTCATGGCCATGCGAGATTCATGCTCTGTGGATCTATTCTCAAACATGTGAATGGCTATTGACGATGGTGCGTCCCCTCTCTTCAGTTCTTCCTACATTATTGTTATACAACAAAAGTGTGTAAACATAAAGTTTCTTATTTTATTTCAAATTTTGCAATTTTCATTAGAATTATATATACAGTTGTCTTACAGAATGTGTTGCAGAGTCATTGCAGAGGCGAAACACTTTGGACACCAATCTTACTAACTTTGGATAGCTCTCAAGCTGTTGTAAGGAGTTTGGGTTAATATCCATCTTGAGCATGGGGAAAGCATGAAGTAACATTAGTGGCCCAGAGACACACACCCATCCATTGTCCAAATATTCTTGGAGGGTTGGATTGTAGTTATTGTAGTGCCATTTTGCTTCCAGTAGAAAAGCCTTGCAAAGGTCATGCCACTGGCACAATATTTGCTTGTCAGGTTCAGCGAAGAAAAGAATTACTGAAAAGGAAACCAAAATTTTGTGATGCTTCTTAGTTCTTGGTAATGAAACTTACAGCCGTCTTGAGGAGAAACTGTACATCACATCCTTGTTCCTTCATTGCAAGTCTGGCCACCTCATTTGATGTGTCAAAAATAGTGAGGTAGATTTTTTTTCATGTATTCCGGGAGTACTTCACTTGCAGTTTCCTCCCATCTGCGGAAAAAATTGTGAACAAAGAAATTCAGTGCAAATTCACGACTTTGCATAGCAGCTAGCATGGGCTATAGATCGGAGGTCCATGTGAGACACTTATAAATCCACGAATATAGGAAATATGTTCCGCAGTTTACCTTTCAATGGCATTCGTGAGAATTGTTAACTCATCTAGGGTTCCATAGATATCATATATATCATCCAAGAGTACAACTAGAGAAAAAATTTTAGCAACCACTTCCCGACAAGCTCCAAAACTAGGTTCACAGACAACACCACATGCAAAATAGAAGCATTCCATCAAGCGGTCCCTTGCAAATGGCAATTTTTCTCTGAGATTAGCATCTCTCCACCAGCTACAAAATACAGATGACATCATTCATAACCATCCTGTGCAATGATTTTTTTTAAAAAAAATCTCGGAAATGTATAAATATATAAAAACAGACTGCTTTCTTTACCATGTTATCTTAGAAAGTTCTTGTTGATATAGACTTTGTACATTGTTGAAGTCAACCTTGGCGAACTGAAGCATGAGTGGATCTGCTCCAATATCTCGTGCGTAGTGATCAATGAACCATCTGGTATGCAATCTTGGGGCTGTCCAGTGCAATGGATTATCTAAAGCATGAGCTACAAAGCTCCTTAGATGAGGAGGCATGGATGGCATGAGTTCATTTAAAGCCCCAGCAGAAAATTCCCTTGCTTCATCGAGAAAAGTTTCTCCTTCAAATGCTAGGTGTGAAGCCTCATATAGGGAGCAAAGACCCTCAATATCTTTCAGAAGAGTTTTTTTGAAACCACCCATTCCATCCTGTAGGTCTCTCAGTAGCTCTGCTGCGATTTTGCGAAGAGAATTATATTTTTTTTTAGAATCGATTGTAAGTACAAGTTTGACAACATGAACCGCTTCGCTGCCTTGTCATATGAAAACGAAAGAGTCTGTTTTAAATTTAGTACCATACAGGGCTAAATATTTTTTTTTGTAAGGGATCCAACTATACTTTTCATATGACCAATTATTGCAAGGGTCCTTAAATTATTGTACGCAAATTAATTATACATTTTTGGAGAGAATTTTGGCAGCACGTTTAAGCAAGATGTGGTGGCTGGGTTAAATAGCACTGGCAAGCTACCGTTAGGCAAGAAAAGGGTACATGCTGTCATTTGGCAACGGCTGGGTGCATGCTGTCATTTGGCAAGAATATACCGTAATCGGCAAGAGTATTACCCGTTGGGTGAATATGTATCAATATACCGGAAAATGATAGCTTTCAGAATAATAATATTTACCATGAAGGGACAGCTACTATGGAATTAGTTACCTGGGGAGCAGGAGCATGGTTCTGCCTGCGCAATCTAAAAAGTAAGGCCCTGGAATTAAAATTGTCCAGGCGATTAAAAACTTCAGGGGTATCCGCTGAGACAGATTTGAGTACTGCACTGATCTCCTCGTCAAAGTGGTAGGCCACACCGAGCCGTTGCACCATGTCGATGGCCCTAAGCCTCAATGATGGTTCAACGTCCCTCGTGAGCAGATGCCTCACGTGAAACTTCAGTTTGTCAAACCTGGAAGTATTTATCTGCACCAGATGATTTAACTAAAGACCTGATTTTTCGCTAAAAATAAAACATGAATGTACAAAATTATACCCGTAGCAGATAATATATAGTACTAAATATGAAACAACTTTTTTTTTGGGGGGGTGGGGGGGGGGGGGGGTGGTTTCTGCCGGTATGATGTGGCAAGCTAGATAATAGATTATTATGTGTCCACTTCAGTTTTATGACAAATTTATCACATATTTACGACATCAGTGTTCACACACATGTTGTTAATCATATCACAAGTTATCGTAAATCACTATACTCAAATGTTGTAAATTACAATAACAGAGAACACTATTGTGTGTGGCGGGCTACATAATAAGATGTCTACATGTTTATTTTAACAGATGTTATTGATCAATGTTTCGTATTGGAGCCTATACCAATATCTAATTAAATTAACTTATAGTTTGTCTTTGATTTTGTTGGGGGGGGGGGGGGGGTGGTTAATTGTCAAGATACTTTTCCAACCCAATATCGCCATATAATAGTTTTATTTAATAAATTGAATTGATAGTGTCCAACAGTGTTATGCCGGTGCAGTCGGATTATTCACTACCGGAAACCCAATGTTTGCCGAGTGCACTCGGCAAAAGCCAAAACACACTCGACAACTTTTTTATTTGAGATTGCATCTAAAACACACTCGGCGGATGTTTTAGATTTCGTGGGGGTCTACAAATTTCATTTTGGTAATTTCTCCATCCGAGGTCGTTTACAAAATTTGAATTTCAAATTTGAGAAATACATTTAGTTTTCGTTGACAAGATGATTTCAAATAAAAATGTCATCAACTACAAAATTTCATAACTTATTGTGATTTACAACTCTCATCTTGACTATTTCTCCATACAAGGTCATTTGAAATAAAAAATTCAAATTTCAAATTTGAGAAACTTCAAGTGTATTTTACATTAGCAAAATAATTTTAAATTAAAAAATGTTGAACTACAAAGTTGTATAAAATCTGAGGATACACAACTTTTATTTTGGTTATTTGGTCATCCGATATAGTGGTAGTAATATTATTCACAAATCTTATATATGTGTCTTATAGTTTCATGTAACTATATGATAGACGTAGATTTTGTGCACAACTTTGCTATCACTTTGTTAAATCAAGAAATGATCCAAATAAGAGTTGTATATCTTGAGAAGTTATACAACTTTGTAGTTCAACACTTTTTAATTTGAATTCGTTTAGGGTTTCAAAATATAGTTTGAATTTTGCTTTGCCGAGTGCCACAAATAATACACTCGGCAAACACCATCTTTGCCGAGTGCCAAAACAAAACACTCGGCAAATATGGGTCTTTGCCGAGTGTTTTTTTTTTGGCACTCGGCAAATATGGTGTTTGTCGAGTGTTTTTATTTTGCCGAGTGTTTTTTTTTAGACTGTTTACCGAGTGCCCGAAGGAATACGCTCGGCAAAGTTTCAAACACTCGGCAAACATAGGTTTTCCCGTAGTTTAGGGTAATCCGGCAAAATATGATGGTTCCCAACACTAGGCCCCGGCGTGAAACCAATTCTATATACTGCAGGTATAGACGTGAGTCATGAGGGCTCAAGAATGCTAAAGCTATGTACGAGCTACGTAATTTCCGACTAGGATGGATCCTAGTCACTGCACAACGTGGCCTTGACCATGCCGTTTCCCCTTTTTGTACTGGTTTCATTAGCCCATTCGATTCAGGGGAGCTTGGAGAAAACAAGGGGCAGCAAGCCAGCCAAAGGCTAGCAGCGCCGTGCCGACGTGACGAGCGCCAGTTCGGCCAGCGGCCGCACTCCGCAGCATGGTACGTCCCGGCAGCCACCCCCGAGTCCCCGACATTAATCCTCAGAGCGTGACCCTGATGCCCACCACCCTAGAGAGGCCGGGGCAGCAAAGGCTAGAACCGGTGTACCATTAATTAGTGGCAAGAACCAAGTGAGATATATCTGTCTTCTGTCGATGGACAGGAACTACGATGCATCTGACGCGCGCATGGGAAGACGTCAACGAAGCTACCCTCCTGGGCCGCTTGCCGGATGGACCAAACGATCCGGCCGGTCGCCCGACGCGAACATGTTCCAGTTCAGCATGTATTTTTCCCCTAAAAAAAAAAAGTTCAGCACGTATTATCTACGAACTTTTGGTACCATATTAATATCAATTACTCCCTCCGTTTTTAAATTGTTGTCGCCATTGACTTTTTTTGCTATCTTTGACCATTCGTCTTATTCAAAAAAGTTTTAAAAATATCATATATTTTGTGATGATTTGTTTTATCTTCAAAGTAAGTTTGAACCTAACTTATAATTTTGCATATTCGAACAACTATTTTGAATAAGACAAACGGTCAAACGTAAATAAAAAAGTCAATGGCGACAACAATTTAAAAACGGAGGGAGTACACAGTTTTGTCTAAAAGTATCAATTACACAGCTGTAGCATTCGATGCTAAGAACATTTCGTCCAAGCTGCAAGTGAAGGAGCTTTAACTTCTAGACACTGGCAATTGATAAAACAAAAAATTTACCATACAAGAAAGCAGTCATAAGCATTGAGGTACAAATATATATATGAATAATCAAAACATCAACTAGTTCAAACTGGTCATCTGTATTTTGACCACAATGAGTGATAAACGGCAATGACTAATATGTCCATGTATAGTTGCAGAAAGTACATTAATCATAGTTATTCCTCGCAGCATAAAAGCACAGATATAGTTACCGGATTATGGCCATGGATGCCAGTCCCTAAGGACTCGATATAGCCATAGTTCCATATGTTGGGCTGGTAATTTGCCGACCGCCGGAAAGGCAGTTTCTCCGGCCCGTCTGATGTGGAGGAGCACCGCATCACTAGCGTGGTCCTCACATTACTCCAACAGGCGGCCGGGCACACATTGCTGTAAATGTACATGATGCAAATGCTATTGATGAAGCTGTGATGAAAAGCGGATCGCTGATGGTTGTATTTAGGTCAGTCTGAATGGGGTCTTTCATTGCACTCTTTTCAAGACTAGTTTTAGAAAAGGGAGCCAGCTTTCTTTCATTTAGATGAAAGACCTCTCACAAAATATGAAAGTTTCTCATCTCTCTCATCATAATTAACTTGCCAAATCAGCAAAAGATACACACATGACATAGAATTTAATGCAAATAAAAGGCCCCATTGAGACTGGCCTTATAGGCAACTAGCACTCCCCAACCCTAAACACTTTTTTAATCATCTGCCCAATGCAAAGAGGAACCTGCATATTTGATATATTATCACACAAGCAAGTTATTATTTCGTGGCACAATGGAATATATGGCAAAAACACTGAAGCATACAGAACTTATAATTTGCAAGTCTAAAATATACATTATCTTTTTTTGGTGCGTTAACATATACGTTATCTAATATTTGTTGATAAGGTATATTCAGTATGCGCGCGCGCGCACACACACGAGTTCATATTTTACTTTCTAGCATGTTACAGCAACTCTTCCTAGTTTGATTATTGAGTCCATTAACAGCAATTGGCATCGGGGCAACGCGACTCTGTAAACAGACTAATTAAGCTCGGCAGCGCAGAGCAATTTGCCGAGCTCGATTTTGACCTGCATCCGGGCGATGAAGTTGGAAGTTCGAACGGCGAGAGATCAAGTGATCGAAGGCCGATCGAGATGGATGGAACTCGAAGTCAGCCATCCAGCTCGACACGTTCCAGCACACATCGAGGTGCAGATAACTGCTTCGTTGCACACATCGAGAGGTGCAGATAACGGTTTCGTTGTCGGCGATCGAGTTGGCCAGGGCCAGCCACGTCGCTCCTGCGCGCCAGCTGTCGATATACTAACGGTAAAATAAGAGTTCCATACATGCGTTCGATTAATGATAAGATCAACTGATCAAGTCAACCAACCTTGGATCTGGACTTTCAATAACAATTGCAAAAGAAAATGCTTAGAACCAAGGGAACCTTTTAGATCTGGATTCAGACTACGATCTCCGATTCGCTGACTTAATTAGAGGATGCAAGCAACGCGTGGAGATTACTTCGTGTCATAATGGATACTCCAAGACACTTTGTGGAAGTATGTTTGAAGTTTTGATTGGTGTTCCGCCTCCATATGCTTTTATTTACCGTTACGATTCCTACTGTCACCCAAAATAAAAAAAGTGCTGCTAGCTGATATGCTGCTTCATTAATTTATTGTGCCGTAAGAAGTTTTGCTTTCCCGAATTGAAATATCCATCATCAGTAGTGTCCATCATTGCTCACACGTTTTTATGCGCGCCATTATTTGTTTTTGTTTTGCGTGTAGCGCATTGCTGCTATAATTTAGGCTACTCTCAATGGGAGTTTTATTTTCAATAAATGAGGTGTCACATAGGCAAAAATGGTGAGGTGGCATGAGATTTATGAAAAAAGAGAAGGGAGTGGTTTTATCTAAATGAAACTAGTGTTGCACTATTTTCAAAACTTTGAAACCCATTGAAACCACCATTGAAGCCATTGAGTTTCATTTCATGAGCTTCCCATCCAATCATAATGCAAGAATTAAATACAATGACTTGCCTATGAAACAACAAAAATGAAACTTATCATTGGAGAGAGTTGTTTCTTTGATGGTTTCAAATCATCTTAGATGATGTGTCATGTTGGAAACAACAAAATGAAATGAACCATTGGGACTAGCCTTAGTAGGAGATTCAGTTAGAGCCAGCAACCGACAGATCTGACAAGCCAGCAAGTGACACATCAGTTGATGCGGGATGATCTCGAGGTACTCCTGTAATTCTGGAGTAGTGGTACTATTAATGCACAATCTTCCATGCATAAGAACATACTCAATGGTAGAGGCAGCTAAAAGGTAGCAGTTAGCTCTTACAAAGAGTGGAAGAGGAATGGGGTCCATGTTTAAGTCAGGTGCCGGCTATCGTGGTATGAGCACCACGGCAGATGGGGGCCTGTCACGGCCTTCCTTGAGATTCGGAGGGGAGCGAACGGTTCCTATGCTCTTGATCGCGGGCTGCGAAAGAGTTGATGAAGATGAAAAGGAGACACAAGGAATTTACCCAGGTTCGGGCCACCCGGAGGCAGTGGCGTAGCTAGCCGGGTGGACGGGTGGGCCTCGGCCCACCCTGAGATCCAGCCCAATGCTCAATTCTAGCACTGTAGCACTGCTACAGTAGCATTTTTCTTTTATTTTTGCTTTTATTTCTCTTCTTTGGCCCACCTAAACCAGCCCAAACAACATTCGGCCCACCCTGCGGCCCGGGTCTAGCTCCGCCACTGCCCGGAGGTGTAAAACCCCACGTCCTGCTTGTCTGGTATTGCTCAAGTGTTGGTTGTCTTCTTCATGTACAAGGCACTCCTCTTTTATAGCCCAAGGGGAGGCCGGATCCGTTCATGGGCCGTTACAAGGGAGCGTGGACTTAAAGACCGGGATCCTACCGAGATCCCGGACGCACAACCGCCTCTGCTCGCCTTTCACGCTACGTCCTATCCGGTTAATGCTGTGCGCCGCGTGGGGAATCCGCGGACGCCCGGTGGGGACCGGTCGCTCGCCTCCGCCCGCTGGTCCGAAGCCTTCTTTCTCCTTTGCCCAGCGTGCCGCACGTCACTGCACGCGCCTCTGACAGCTAGGACGGGGGCTCGCAGGGCTACGACAGGCGCGGTCGCGTCAACTGTCGTAGCCTGCGTGCCCGTCCCTCGCATTGAAGCCCGCCTGCCCGAGTGGGCACACGCGCGCGTCTCCCACTACGTGGTGGGGCGTCCCGCGGGAAAGGCTCGCGGTCGCAGGCTGAGCGGGGCCCTCCTCACGCGGGATCTCGGGTGTCTTACACGCGGGGCACGGACGCGCGCCAACCCTGGCCTCCAGCGCCACGTGTAAATCGTGAGGACTGTAGTAGTCGATCGACGTCTCAACGAAATGGACCGCAAACATCTGGTCCAATGATCTGTGATCCGATAGGCTTTTCGAAACAGGATATCGAAGACAAAACATTATTTAAAGTGGTGAATTACGAGCCCATAACTCCATGCATCCTGCTCCTACTAGTGCATTATACGAAGCTTTGCACATATCGAGTCCAGAGTGAGAGCGTGCGAGCAACCACACTGACACACACACAAACAATTTAAGCAGCCATAGTTTATAACGAAGCCCACAGTTATGGCCTCCGTCTCCTCCCTCCTCCTCGGTGCAGCGTTTCTTCTCGCCGCGGCCGTCTACCTCCACCGCTCCGACACCGACGGAAACGGAGACGCTGCCACCACCGCGACCACCACCACGCATCTCCACTTCTTCATGCACGACGACTACACCGGTCCACGCCCGACCGCCGCACGCGTCGTGTCCGGCCGGTCCCTCCTGCAGCCCTTGCCGTCCGGCGACGAAAACGCCACGGTGCCGTCGTCGCTGCTGACATCTCCGCGCCAGTTCGGGGACATCGTGGCGCTGAATAACGCACTGACGGAGGGGGCCCGCGGCGACAGCCCACGCGTTGGCACGGCGCAGGGGTTCGCGGTGCGCGTGTCGGAGGGCGGCATCGTGTCGCACCTGACGCTGCACCTGGTCCTGGACGCCGGCGAGCACCGCGGCAGCTCGGTCACGGCGAACGGCCGCATCGACATGGACGCCAAGGTGAGGGAGTCGGTGGTCGTTGGCGGCACCGGCCGGTTCCGGTTTGCGCGAGGGTACATGCTCACCAGGAACTACGACTACGACCTCGCACGCGGCGGGATCGTCGAGATCGACGTCTATCTTCAGCACTAGCTTATATATGCGAGCTTACTAGCTTTGTACCTGTTTTGTTTCTCCAACAATGTTTCGGTTTGGAATCTAGCTAGTCATAAATCAACTCCTCACATATATAGGAGATAGGCCTGCGTGCCCGTACTCGCTGTGGACGTCAAGTTGTTACGGTTGTATCTATTTCGTGTATGTGTTTTCTATGTATCTAACACCAAATGCTCCATTGAGAGCATTGCGAGCCAACGAGTTTAACAGTCTATCGACACTTCGTTGCAAATATGATTCTTGCTATTTATATGTGTGTAATGAATTGAAAATATACTACTTCTTCTGTCCCATATTACTTGTCATCCTCGCATTCCATTTTTCTATCCAGTAATGGCATTCACACCGCGATGACACTTCAACTGCCATGGGATGTAAGTCCGCCGGTTACCTTTGGCTTCTTGTAGAATCTCTCACTATATGTGGTGCTCCTCGTGTGATTGAAGTGGGATGTTAGAGTAAATTTGGTAATTAGATTTTATATATCTAGGGCTTTTATATGTATACGGAGAGTTGTCTTGCCCTCCCTCCCTCTGAAGTCTTGTACTCTTATATATAACACCCAAGAGTCTCAATGTCAACTATCTCATGCATTCTACCTTTCTTACCCTCGAAAGTCGAAACGCTACACCCAATGGGCTGGACATTTTACAGTGCAGCTGAGCCTTTCTTCTTGGAGTTAATTTCACAAAACCACAACTATTTGATTCCTTGTTGCAAGAAACCACAACTTTTGAAACCAGTTTCACAAAACCACAACTATTTGTTCTACTTGTTACACAAAACCACAACTTTAGGTCTTGGGCCCACTTGTCATCTTCTATTAGCCATATGCACTTTTGTGTGGCTGACATGTGGGACCAAACTAAAAGTTGTGGTTTTGTGAAACTGGTTGCAAAAGTTGTGGTTCCTTGCAATAAGGGACCAAATATTTGTGGTTTTGTGAAATTTACTCTCTTGGAGTTTTCTTGAGGTGGACATGGGCCTCTGGTCAGTGAAGAAGTAGGTAGTCCAAAAAATCACTGGTGTTAATTTTTGTTTGTGTGTGCCCTTTCCCATCGTCCCTCAATCCCACCATTGCATCCAACTCTCGATAATAATGACTTAAAGGCACTGTCACACTTTGTGGCGGAGCCAGACATAAATCACAGGGGGGGCCGATTAGGCAAATCCATAGAAGCTCGTCGAGAAGTATATCGACGATACACAGAGTCTATACACAAGGCATCGACAAAGCTCAGCTAAGGTTGCAATTCTTTTAAGATCATCATTTCTAGAAGCCTCAACAACAAAATGATTTAATTGGTACCCTAATAAAATTCTTTCTTGTTGGTTGAAATCTGCTGGATAGTATTTCTCAACCATTTTGCATACCTCGCTAGCTTGAAAAGGTGCAAAGCCACCTTTTGGAACCAATGTAAGACTAACTGATAAAAGATCCATCACCTTCTCATTAGACCTCAGATTTAATTCAGTCAATTGAGTGTCAACTGTTGCTCGATATACCTCCACTCTAAAATAATGATCTGTTGTAAAATGATCGGGCTGACGACGAGCTCGGCCGCCACGCAAAATGTATGTTTCTTCCATGTTTGGAATAACAATTTCATGACCCACGCAAAACTCAACAACCTTGCAAATAAAAGTTTCCCAGCCATCATTTGATCTCATTTTCTCAAGAAGAATTTTGGTGGAGTGCACGAGACGGATAGCATTTACTATGTCCTGTGACTTCTTTTGTAAAGCTTGACCAAGTTGTTCAGTGATCTCCAATATTTCTCTCATCATGCATAGGGTTAATACAAATTCAAAAGATATCATATAGTTGAAGGAAGTATCTCCATCGGCAATATTTGTACCAGCTGAGGAATCATCACTCAATTTTTGTAAAACTTCACTTACAGCCTACGGGGTAATCCACTCAACTCCCCTCTCATGTTACTAGCACCATCGTACCCTTGGCCTCGAAGGTTCTGCAAATCAAAACCATGGCTCAACAATACATTACTTATTTCCCCTTTCAATGTCAATGCTTTTGTGTTTGTCACATGTATGATGTCAAAGAATCGTTCTTGTAAAGCACCATCAATAATATCAACAAATCTGAGAACAATTGCCATTTGCTCTCTTTTTGAAACATCACATGTTTCATCCACAAGAATAGAGAACTTTGCATCTCCTACTTCCTCACGGATATGCTTCTTGATTTTCACTGCAAGAATACTTAAGATTTCCTTCTGAATATCAGGTGATGTGTACTTGGCACATTGTGGAGCATTCTCCAACACAAACCTTGCAATTTCAGGATTAAATTCAGCAACAAGTTTGATCAATTCAACAAAGTTTCCTCTGTTCTTTGATTGAGGTGTCTCGTCATGACCTCTAAAAGCACAAGACTGAAATGTTAACCACTTAACAGCTGCAATAGATGTTTTCAGACGTAGGCGGTTATTTTCCTTCTCCTCATTTTTCCTCCTCTCCATGACATTATCTATATGGATTGGATTATTCAACAAATCATGACACTCGTTAACTGAGTTGTTGTGCTGTGAGGAAGGTTCAGATCCTATATGAACCAAGAATGCACAGTTTTTGCCGTCATGAACTTTCTTCCAGCTGTTAAAACCTTGAGCTGTGAAGGCATCAAAACCACCTCTTTTCTTTATATTTTTGCTGGAAACAAAGCAAGGAAAACAATATGCACAGCCATTGCTCTCTGAGTACTCCAACCAACTAGGAAATTGACTAAACCAATGGTGCTGGAAACGGCGTTGATGCCCTTGAGGCCCAAAAGCTTTATAATGCATCAGTTTGGGTTGCATAGGACCTAACTTCAAGTATGCTCGTTGCACTTCATTTTGCTGGTTGCTCGGATACTCCTATATTTGTGGACGTAATGCAGGATCCCTCTCCAACAATTCAATTCCGCGAAATACAACAGGTTCAGGTTGCCTATGAATATGATGTTCAGACGGTTGCTCCTGCTCTTGGCGTTTAGAGGATTGCTCTGGATCTTGCCTATGATGTTCCAACTCAATAAGGGGAGCATGATCAGGAGGTTGCTCTTCCACCACAGCCGCATTCTCATTGTTTGATTCATCTCTTTTCCTTTTGAAAAAATGAATGAATTTGTTTCTGTTCTGCAACCATTGCTACCTAGAGAGAAAAAAAAATAACAGTAGTTATCACACAAATGAACGCATCCTGACTTCTCAGTACATAAATTGCAATTGATTCAAAGTTTTGAACTCTGGAAAAAGAATCGACATTGAGGTATGAACTTTGTAGAGGAACAAACAGGGAACAAGAAAGCCTACCCCAAACGCACGTCCTGATGGGCAACTACGGGAGCCGAGTGGTCGACGGAGAATCGCGATGGGCGGACTGCCGGAGAGAGCGGAAGCATACGGCCGTGTGTGATGACCGCCGAGCCGCTGAGCCTTGGTCTGCAACTCGCCGATCAGTCCGGCGAGCTGTGGCTCCGGACCTCCGGTTGCTTTTTTTCCCAATTGATTTTGTGCAACTGTGCAACGAAGCGTATAAGAGAGGAGTCGATGCCTTCGTTCGCGCCGCTTTGCCTCAGTTCGCGCCCCTGAGTTCCCAGCGATTGGTGATTTTGGGCCAATATTATATTGGGTGCAGGCCGGCTGACTTTGCTGCTGCATCGTGCTGGTCTTTGGGCTCCAAACAGCAACAAGATGCATGGGTCTTCAATTTTTTTCGTGGGCCAAGGGGGGGGGGGGGGGGGGGGGGGGGGTGGCCGTGGCCCCGGCTGGCCGACGACTCTACCTGCACAATACCTTGCTTAAACTTTCGTTCTACCTTCACATAAAAGGCTTAATCTAGATTTATTAATATTCAGATAACTCATATTTGGTTGATTGAACCAAATTCAATGGGTTCAATCAACCAGATAATTCATATTTGGTTGATTGACCCAGCCAAAGTCTATATCAAGAGGACAGGAACATGCGATGTTTCAGCGGTTTGGCTCGGATAATACCCTTGGTCCTATATTTAGGTGTTTTTTTTGGTATGTTTAGTAGATCTATCCGTATAAATGTAGTAAGAGAGTGTAGTCCCGCGAGTTAATGATTAAATAAATAAAAAGTTAAAAGTAAAACGTAATTAAAATTTGAATTCCAGTATATGAAGAAAGAACAACCAAATGAGTAAAATGAAGATATTTAATGCCTTGACTGTGCATAGGTTTTGTTCGATTGCATGGTTAGTGTGTTCTGTTACCAATTTCCTGGCACGACTGCGATGTCGGCCCAATCCAATCGCAGCGCTCCAGCATTCTGCACGTGTTTCAGCACGATTAAATTGTTCCTAGTACACTCTTCAAGAAAATATAGTCCGGAGAATACATTAGTTTTGATTGTGAGGACAGGTTTGCTAGCCCGCCAAATAGTGGTAGAGTCAAACTGAAGGTGAAACGATGTCAAGATGGAGAAAATTCGCAACATACCGAGGAAGCAGTGGCATGAAGCAGTTAGAGCGTCCCTAATGGTTAACTCTTAGATGTCTCTTAAAATTGTTTATTGAACAAAAAGAAGAGAGAGAATGTTGCTGACTCTTCTTCAAGAGGTAGTCTCTAAGCAAAATGAGAGAATGAAACATATGACTCATCCCTCATTTATTCTCTCTAAGAGATGGCTGCTGCTTCTTAACTAATTCTACTATTGGGAACGCTCTTAAGGCTTGAGACATGACAATCAAGTAGCTAGCCAGAGGGCTGGAACACGCCTGGACGATAGAGCTATATGCATGTGGGAATCGTGGGGACTAGCTAGGTGGTAGACGTGTGAGCTATGCGTGTGGTGGTTGGGTCCATAAGTGCATGCATCCTGCTAGCTTATATATATACTAGCACATATCGAGTGCAGAGAGATAGAGAAAGAGCGCGCCTGAAACCACAGATCAGGTAAACCATTGATAAAGCAGCCATCGCCTTAAACGGAAGCTCACGGTCATGGCCTCCTCCTCCTCCCTCCTCCTTGGCGCCGCCTTCCTTCTCACCGCGGCCGTCTATCTCCACCGCCACGACGCCTGCACTAATCAACCTAACGCTGCCACGCACCTCCACTTCTCATGCACGATGACTACACCGGTCCACGCCCGACCGCCGCGCGCATCGTCTCCGGCCGATCTCTCCTGCCATCCTCGACGTCCAGCAGCAACGACAACACCACCGCCGTGAGCACGCCGCTGCAGTGGTTGCTGCTGACATCTCCGCGCCAGTTCGGCGACATCGTGGCGCTGAACAACACGCTGACGGAGGGGCCCCACGGCGACAGCACGCGTGTGGGCACGGCGCAGGGGTTCGCAGTGCGCGTGTCGGAGGGCGGCATCGTGTCGCACCTGACGATGCACCTGGTCCTGGACGTCGGCGAGCATCGTGGCAGCTCATTCACGGTGAGCGGGCGTATCGACATGGACGCCAAGGTGAGGGAGTCGGTGGTCATCGGTGGTACAGGACGTTTCCGGTTCGCGCGCGGGTACATGCTCACCAGGAACTATGACTACGACCTCGCACGCGGCGGCACGTGTGACCTCGCTATATGCGAGCTTATTTTGTTTCTCTGTTGTTTCGTTTGTACTGAACTAAAAACATGGAAGTTCCTAATTTTCAGGCGATTCAAAATAAGGGGTTGTTTCACTCGCTGTCCAAAACCGCCATTTGGTTAAGATCGAGTGGCTGCGATTGTCTTTAGTTGTAAGTTACTCTTGTTTTCTTTATCGGGCCCGCCAAATGGATCCAATAAGCGAATAAATCTGTAAACAGGGGTGCTGAGGATGAAGCGGACCCGAAAGATGCTACCGGAGTTTAAACAGCCCCTCTCAGAACTCCGTAAGCGCAGAGCCGACCCTGTGATTTTGGAGGCCCGGTGCAAGATTCACTACGGGAAAGCTGATATTTGCCGAGTGTTGGAGACTTTGCCGAGTGTATTTCTTCGGACACTCGGCAAACAACTTCTTTGCCGAGTGTCTAACAAAAAACCGTCGGCAAAATAAATATACTCGGCAAACACCAAGTTTGCCGAGTGCAAAAAAAAAAACACTCGGCAAAGATGGGTCTTTGCCGAGTGCCCCAAAAAAACACTCGGCAAAGGCCTATCTTTGCGGAGTGTTTTTTCTGGCACTCGGCAAAGATGGTGTTTGCCGAGTGTATTATTTATAGCTCTCGGCAAAGAAAAATTCAAACAATATTTTGAAGGTCTAAACAAATTCAAATTAAAAAGTGTTGAACTACAAAGTTGTTTAACTTGCGAAGATATACAACTTTTATTTGGACCATTTCTTAGTTCAACAAAGTGATAGCAAAGTTGTTCACAAAATCTACATCTATCATATAAGTTCATGAAACTATAAGACAAGTGTATAAGATTTGTGAAAATTTTTACTACCACTATGTCAGATGAACAAATGACCAAAATAAAAGTTGTGTATCTTCAGATGTTATACAACGTTGTAGTTCAATACTTTTTATTTAAATTAATTTTTCTAAGAAAAAGTATATTTGAAGTTTTTCAAATTTGAAATTTGAATTTTTTATTTCAAATAACCTCTTATGGAGGAACATCCAAAATGAGAGTTATGATTCACAATAAGTTATGAAAGTTTGTATTTGATGACGTTTTTATTTAAAATCATCTTGTCAACGAAAACTAATTGAATTTCTTAAATTTGAAATTTAAATTTTGTAAACGACTTCGGATGGAGAAATTACCAAAATGAAATTTGTAGAACACGACGAAATCTAAAACTTTGTAGTTGATAGCTTTTTAATTTGAAATTTTCTAGTACCTCAAAATAAACGCACAATGAAATCAAGAAAACACAAGTGCCACGTCATCGATCCATTGCTTTCAAATCCTTGCTTCCTATTGGTCGAAATATATTCACCCGGATCCCTCCCCAAATCAACTCCACCGGCTCCTTCTTCCACCTCCACCACTCTCTCTCCTTCGCATCTCTCTCTCTCTCTCTCTCTCTCTCTCTCTCTCTCTCTCTCTCCCTCTCCCTCTCCCCCTCCCAGGCAGCGATGGAGGAGGCCCCCAGGCCGGCAAGGGCAGCGGCGACGGAGGCTCCCAGGCCGGCAAGGGGCAGCGGTGACGGAGGCCCCCAGGCCGGCAAGGGGCAACGACGGCGGCGACCCCGAGGCTGGCTCGAGGCAGCGGCGATGGAGGCCCTCAGGCCGGCGAGCTTCACGGCCTAGAGTTCGCGGTTCCGGGCGACGAGAGCGCCGCGTCGGATGCCGAGGAGGAGCAGGTCGAGTTCAACTTCGCCGTCGCCGCCGGCGACGACGTCGTCGCGTCTGGCGGCGGGGCGGAGGTGGTGGCCGTGGACGCGGTGGCGGCGACCAGCGAGGAGTCCGGTGACAGCAAGGAGATGGAGAAGGAGGAGAAGGACGGCGCGGAGGAGGTCGCGCCGCCTCCGGCGTCGCTTCTCCGCCCGGCGACCAAGTTCCGCGTGCTGACAGGCCGGCGGCGGTCCAGGCCACGCAGCCTCAAGATGTGCACGGGGAGCTTTCGGCGCGCCGCACCGGAGCTCGACACGTACGGCTCGCTCCACCGCGACAAGGCACGGCAGCTCATCTCCCTCGTCGCGCGGCAGCTCGTCTTCCTGTCCCGTAGCGCGGCGGTCTAGACTGGGCGGCGTGGCGGCGGCGACGGGCGAGCGGCGTGGTAGTGGCCGCTGCGGCGGCGGGTGTTTTTTTTTATTATTTCCAAAATAGTTTGCGTGAGTGTTAATTTTGGTACACGGCAAACTATTTGCCGTGTGTTCGACAAAAGACACTCGGCAAAGAGCTGTTTGCCGAGAGCTGTTTGCCGTGTGCTCTTTGCCGAGTGTTACACTCGGCAAATTTTTTGCCGAGTGTATTTTGGCTTTTACCGAGTGTTTCGGGCACTCGGCAAAGATGAGGTTTCCGTAGTGATTGTGTTGGTGGCCCCCTTTTTTTGTCATATGCAATTTTAATTAAACAATTAAATTGCACCGTTAATACTTTACATGATTGAAGACAATAAGACACATAAGTGCTACGGATACGCAGCACGCCGGGAGAAATGTTATCCAGGAAAGACAAGTTACATTCGCATAAAAAGAAAACTAATAATTTCTTTCTATAATCAATACAAATTTAGATTTGCACTAAAAATCAGAAATTACAAAATCCCTGAAAAGTTCAAAAATACAAGTGTGCAAAAATCGTAGTAAATACAAGACAAAAACCCTAGACCACATGGACAAAAAACTGACAGGTTAGTAAACCGAGTGTGCATACAACACACACAACAAATAGTTCCAGTATGCTTTAGAAAGTCGCAATTATTTACTTAATATAATCTGGAATAGCACTTAACATATTAGAGAACTGCACAAGTATATTATTCAATAAGTTGTTTATGCACATCTAATTTTATATGCAGGTACCTCAATCAAATAAAACCCAAATAGATGATAGGAGAGATAAAAAAAATCAAATATTGGTATACTGATACATGTAAATTGCTAAGGTAAATTTGTTGGAGTTAATGCCGAAGGCTCTCTGAATCATGCGAAGGGTATTTGTTACCAAGCGAAAGTCACTGAAGACACAGCGAAGGGTGTTGAGCAAGAGCCATTCTAAAGCCTAAACTCCAGGAGACGTAACAGAATTGCCCAATGGCACCACTGTAATATCGACCTTTCCCCTCCCTATAAATATGGAGGGAGTAGCTCCTGTAATGACATCTGTTTTTCGGGCCTCGAGCCAAAGACACATCATTTACTCTGTCCACTTTCTTTTGTCGTCCCTCAACCCCTTCGCCCAGCACCGCGGACGATTGATGGCTTCGGAACAACGCATAACGTAAGACCCGAGGAACAGCCTGGGCAGTTGAACCAAGTCCAGCATCGCGGATATTTCAGGAGGGCTTCGCCAAGGAGCTCGAGGACCTCGAGGTGTCGAAAAGGCCTCGTCAGGAGCAATCCGAGCGCTGAAGACGCCAGGAGGGCTTCGCAAGGACGTAATCATCATACACTCTTCGTTGGAGGGCTTCGCCGAGTCGGACAAGACCTTCGATCCCCCAACAAAATTCAAATATAAAATGTACTAGTACTCGTGTGGGAGGTGAACAAGGCACGCATGTGTTATGGATTGATGGGCATTTTATGAAGGAAACCGTGAATGAACGACTTAAACATCTGAATTATATATGCCCTTAGACATCAAAATGCAAACATTTTAAGTCAATGTTGCATGGTCCTCTGGCAGATTGTGCTTGGCCCTGATGTGTACTTGAGGGAAGTTTCTGGCACAAATGGCTCTTTCAGGCTGCAGGACAACATGGTCACATCACTGAATATAGTTCCCAATGTTACAATATATTCATATGGACAAGCAAATTGAGCTAATTTCCGCATCCCAATGGCAAAATTGTCAGTTTCTATGTACGATTAGGGGCACTCTTGATGCAATTGGCTTATATATTCGTCCCTGAAGAATAAACTCCACAGAGACTCACGTCCCTTATTGCGGCTTGGAGTGTTGTTGAAATAATAAGATGGCTCGATGTCCTGCATCGTCCACAAGGTTGGTGCGGTTTGATATATGTAATTGGGAGTGAAGAGTTTGAAACCTAAATAGAAAAATACATGGGTGCGTATTTTATGCAAAGGATGGTATACACAGGGCACATCTGCCGTTCATGTGTCGCCTTTTAATTTGCTAGTTGATACCCCACGCCTTGCAGCAGGACATGGTAAGGCGGTCCAGGAAATTCTTTGGATAAAAGTGGACGCAACAAGAGAAAAGAGGACAGCACGGCATATAATGTTCTGAATTGGATAATGTAATATAATGATTTTGATAAATGATGTGGTTAATTTAGCTGTCAAGATGCACACCTTGAGAACACATCACATCATGCAACCAGTTTTGAATCGCTTGAACATTGGGGAAGCATGGAAGGTCGATTCTCACCTAAATTAAATGATTCTCGTGTAAGATTGTCAATTTTGTAATTGTTTTCTCCAACAGACTAAGGCTGAAGAAAACAAATAATGATGCTGCAAAGATAACCTTCGATCCCATGCCTGATTTATAGAAATCACTTATAATCTAAACTCCACGTCAGCTATTAGCATGACAACCATCCGTTTGGAATACGAATTGTACTCATCATTTATAATCCAAACCGTGAAGGTCTCATGATCTGACATCAACCTCAGCAATAAGCATGACAGTCATCCAATTGCAGTACGAATGAGCGGAGCGTCAGATAGAGAATCGCAAAAACTTGACGTCTCCTTCGTTTCTTCTTCCCCTCCGCTCATCCCCTGCTGCTGCGGGGGGACGTTAGCACCTACTTTCCTCCGCGCATGCAGCCATTTCATCTGCGGAGTCCCATCACCTCCGCGCGGAAGCACCGTGGCGTGGCTGGGTGGCCGGACTCGGGAAACAGCCACTTCTGCGCTCCACATCTCGCTCGAGAGCAGCTGGATTGGCCAAAGTTCCTGTCGAGTGCCGAGGATAACATGCGAACGACGAGGGCACTGCGGTGACGGATGAAGATGCCCATCAGGTAATCGATCTGTTGACTGTTGCCTCTACCGTAGCCAGCCAAACCAAGTCAATCGATTACAATTTAATCTGTCAGTCTATTGCAGTTTAATTTGCAATACAGTGTCAATGAATTGGAATTTTTCTTTGCTTGCATGCTAAGTACCTATCCGTGACCTAGCGTTGACAATCCCATAGGTAACCAAAGTACCCATGCTTCCGGTTCAAAAAAAAAAAAAAGGTATGCATGCTTGACCACAGCAGCGATATGCTGAACAATCGACTTGGTTCAGTGCCATAGAGAATTATTATTGCTGAACAAAATTTTACGGCTGGCTTCAGTTCTTTTGAATCTCTGAACAAGATCCGGTGCAGTCAGTACAACTTGTGCGGTGGCCAGTGACAGCTGGGTCCAAATCTGAGTGGACCCACCTGTCAGTGAACACTGCAACCTTGCAGTTACTGCAGACAAACTGCAACTTACCATTCCGATGTGAGAGTTGAATAGAGCATTAAGTTTTGTGATGCTGACATATTTTCAACCCATATACTCCCTCTGTTCTAAAATAGATGTCACTGTTGACTTTTAGATATCACGTTTGACCGTTCGTCTTATTCAAATTTTTTGCATAAATATTATTTATTTTTTTATAATTTGTTTTATCATTGAATGTATTTTAATCATGACATATTTGCTTTTATATTTGAATAAATTTTTTGAATAAGACGAGCGGTCAAATGTGATTTCTAAAAGTCAACAGTGACATCTATTTTGGAACAGAGAGAGTAATTTGTTACTGTCATTCAGCGCCTGAATCAATGCACACAGCTGTGGAGGAAAAACGCAATGATGATGATAATAATAATGACAACATCACCAACAAAAATTGAAAAATAATAGAGAGCATAACCAAAAAAATGAAAGCAAATGACAAAAAGAAGAGATATCTGGAAGAAAACACAGGAACATTGCTGCAGCTCCACATGCTAATAAAAACTCTATCAGAACAACAAGAACATTGAGCTCCAAAATCCTTGCAAACACCGGAAGGAAAGGCATATTCAGGAAGCATAGCTATACTACTTGTAAATTATTTATCTTTATCAATCCAGGTGCAGAAAACCAGCTAAAAATCCGTCAATGTCTTCTCAAATTGCTTTGCTTGCGCCCTTTGTTCTTAGTGCCCGGCCACCCAACCGCCGTCGAAGCTTGATGCCGGAGCAACAGGAACAGTGGCGGAGCTATAGGGTGGACAGGGTGGGCCGCGAGATTTGGGCCAGCGACCCATCCCCCACCCTTGGGCAAACATGTTGAGACAACCCATTAGCCCAAGGAAGAGACCAGGAGTCGGTGGATCCTATATGTAGCCTGCTCTACAAAATCCTTTTGATAGAATGCTTTGAGAGTGCGGGAAGCCATCCAACGGTCTGTGTGCGCTGCGGGTTGAGGGAGAGCGAGGACAGCTGGGCGACACATGGCGTGTTTTGATTGGGGTGGGTGGGAGGAGGGAGAAAAAGAAATGTTTTTGAAACTTTAAACGCATTTTTCTCCTAAACCGTAAGTCCGTTTTCAAATCCGTTTGAACCTACGTGTTTGTTACAATTAAAGCTTCAAAATGAGATCCAATATGAATATTTTTCGAATTTTTAAAAATTTAAAATTTTCGTCAACATTTTGAATGTACTACGTCACTATTTTGTTTGGACTATGTCAACATTTCTGTTGTTACTGGTCAACTTTTTCTAAAAAATATTCATTTTGTTTTAAAAATGTTGAAATAGAACAACAAAAATGTTGACTCTTTTGTTTCGAAATGTTGACTCTCTGAGTTGGGCTAGGCTGGTCAAATTTGGTGGGCTATTGGACCGATCTATCATATGTTAATCATAGGACGACCTGCATATAGGAGGTCCCCCAGAAGTCCACGCGAGCCAAGCCAGTGGCGGAGCTATAGGATGGACAAGATGGGCCGATTTGGGCCAACGACCCATCCCCCACGCTTGGGCAAACATGTCGAGACAACCCATTAGCCCAAGGAAGGGACCAGGAGTCCAGGGCGAGCGAAACGAGGTTCTGGGCTGTGGCCAGCGGCAGCGGTGGCTGGAGTGCGCGGCTCCAGCGGGCGGCGGTACGGGCGCCTGCGCGGCTTGGCTAGACGCCCTGTGCTCGTCACCTCGCGCCTCAGCGGATGGGGCGCGGCCTCGCCCCTGCACTTCCCCTCCGTTGTTGGCCGCTCTGCTCCATCCAGGAAGCCAGAGTCCGGTCGCGCTGCACAAATCGCCAGGTACATGAGCTTTCTAAAAACAAATGATCCGACATCTGCCACCGCCACCGTGGGGGATGAGCTCCTGCACCATCGGGGATATTCACAACGCTAATTGCTCACTGAAATTCACTCAGAAGTCCCTGCTGACTTCAAACAATGTGATGCTAGTTCACACATGACACACTTTGTTGCTTTATTCGATTTATTAGTAACAGGTAGTGCATACTAGCTAGAAGCTGAACCGGTTGGTACTTGTGTATTTTGTTGCTTTGGTAGGATTGACTATGGCCGGGTTGCCTACATAGGAATTAGGAAGTGCATACTAGCTAGAAGTTGAACGGCAGGTGTTGAAAGAGCATTTTCAGCGATGAATTTTGTCCAAATAAATTGAGAAATAGGATGAGTGATGGTCTTTAAATGATTGTTTGCTCACTTTCATCGAGAGGGATGTTTCTTTTAATGTGAAAGAAGATGAGATTATTTAGACCTTTCTGTCCATTAGAAAGCGAAGGCAGATAAAGAGAAGATATAGTAGTCTCTTATATTGTTTTCATCATTTTAATCGTGTAAGCATGTAACGAACCATTATTGTTGATTTACTATGTTTGAAAGACATTTTATCTAAACTAATAAAAAAAGACATTTTATCTAAACTATAGAACTTTATTGGATGTTGGCGCTTCGAATTTATTGTGTGGCAAAAAAAAATTCATCAGCCCACCCTGAGTTTGAATCCTAGCTACGCCACTGAACAGGAAGAACAGTGACAATATGTCTCACTTGGCCAGGCACATCTTTCTTTAGTGGGGAAGTTTAGTAGTTCACTGTGCTATCCGAAAAACCCACTTGCAACTCAAGGGGTTGTTAGTATACCCGCCTACAAAATATTTTGTGTACATCTCCCTTATAAATATCCATTTATTTTCATATTCACCCTTAATAGCTTCAACCGGATAACACGTCTCTTCACTGGCCTCTAGGGTTAATTGAGACTCTCCACTATAGCATAGTTATCTAACGAGATGTTACACAATCGAAATTTACCATACTATCATAAATAAGGTTCAAACTTAGCCATGACAATGTGAACAAGATAGAGAAAATTAAACATATAGGTTCCTACATCTTGATCATTTACACAATATGAAACAATAGAGAGGCACCGCATACTATCCAAAGCTACACTAGAGAATCTATACGAGCTATGTCGTCCGGTCAAAGCTATCAAGAGGGAATATGAAAACTCTTTGACAATTGCAAAGGGGGAGAATGGCTCAAAATTTCTTGTAGGTGGGTATATGAAATGCCCCCTAACATGTAGGTGTTTTTTTTTGCACTTTTCCCATATATATTTAAGTAATGACTTACTAATTTGTCATGAATATCATTAGATGAATTACCAAAAGTACATTAAGGTATTCATCTCGCCACTTACACAAATATTTATAGATAAGACCATTAGTTAAAGTAATGAAAAAAGGCAACTACGTTGTATAATCAAAATGGGAGGGAGTAATGGATTTGCTGGTTGTTGATAAAAGTGCTTTGATTTAGTTTCACCATTTGATGCAGAGATGAAGCAACAAGATTTCCTAAGGCCTTCGAGAACATAATTCTGAAACTGTGTATCAAGGTTATCGGATGGTAGTCTTTGATCTCTTGCGCAACTTTCATTTTCCAGAGGAGAATCACTAGATGTTCATTAACAACATGCAAAACTGCAGCTGTCAAGTGACCAAAGAGCTGCAAAGCTCGGGACAATGTCGTCAATCACAGGCTATGCCGTTTTGTATAACAGGTGTAAAGCCACCTTGGCCTCACGATTTTTGTTAGGGCATATCCTTTTATAAGATTCCTCATCAGCCTTGGAACTGCAGAGAAATTGAGAATGACCGACCTTGGTTATTGCACACATTCAACCACGTCTATTTTGAATACGGATTATGCGAGTGGTGTGATTTATGCTTGGTGTATTTTTTTCCCACCCACTTGCAACCCAAACCGTTGCCATCTATCTCTATGTAAACAGCGATACCATCTAGTCGCAGCTCTCACCTCATATTTATGATCGATCTCAAGAGCTGGCTATAAATTGGCTATATCTAGCCAGCTAAGAGTGGTGGGTAGCCTATATATAGCTACATCTTGACCCGCTGCCAATTCCCGGCCCTGCTAGCTAGTAGAAGCCATGGCTTCCGCATCCAGTGTCAAGATGATGGCTATGTTCATGCTGGTCCTGATTCTAAGTCACCTAATGGTTGCTGATGCATCTTTGCACCACCAGGACGCTCGGCGGCTGCTCGTAGAGCAAAATAAGGTCTCCCCGAAGTCGGGCCTCTCCGAAGCTGCGGGTGTCATCGGACAACAGGAGCAACCTGGAACAACTGCCGTCTCGACGGATGATCCTAGCGTCCCCCTGTGTCCCTGCTGGCCAGCCTGCTGCTAGAGGCCAAAAGGACGAACGTGTTCAACATGTAATTCAACTTACCCAGGTGTATCAGCCCAATCCTATTGCTAAGAGAAACGATTAAGTGCAGTGGAGCATTCCTACTGTTTCAGACGGCAATAAGATGAAGATTTATTTTGCTATTTGTAAGTAATTTCTCTCTGTAGATGTGACTCAACGGCCACATGGGCAACTCAGGCCGGAATTGGATTTATTTTGTACTTCCTACTTTTTTTTTTCTGCCATGTGTCCTCACTCTGATCCGCAATGTAATTTGTTTTCACACAACATTATACCGCTATTTTTTTTCTGCCACCATTCTCAAGTGATGTCACACGATGTTATACCGCTACTTTGTTTTGTGCCATGTGTTGTCACTCTGATCCGCAGTGTAATTTGTTTTCACGGCCAAGTTCATTTTAAGTCAATATGTCTTTAAAAATTAATGGTTTACACTTTAGAGAAGGAAAAAAAGAAAATATATTTGTACTTTAAAACCATTGCGAGTAGAATGCCCGTGTGTGGTTATGAGCGACGAAAATTAAGATAACATACATGCCCACACTGTTGCGTTAATACAAATATAAAGTATCAGAAAACTATAAAACCAAAATGAGCAGGACCATATATACTAAGTGCTATCATATTTGTGTTACTTCTTGTAAATGAGGGAGCCAGCCCACAACCTAAACACATTGGTTTGACAGTTCCGTGATGATGGTGTCTCGCTGGAGCACGCGGCCTGCAAGATCTTGGTCTAGGTGCAGCAGTACCCTCGAGTGTGTTTTACTTAGTTTTTGCTTTTTGATGTATCACAACCCCTCACAGCTCGGTCCGAAGTGAGGTGGTGAAGCATGTAAGGGACTAGTTATTCTTCTCTTAATACATAGATACGCCTGCGTATTCGAGAGAAAAAAACTTCTTGTAAACGAGGAATCCTACTGCCGCTAGCTAATTTATTTTCCTTTTCAGTTGAAGTAGAGAAATTCCAAAGTCATTGAACACACCAAGAAGGAAGCCATATTCAGTATTCATTGCTATACTATACTAGTAAATTATCTATCTTTGTCAACACCGCTGCTGGGAACCAGCCTACAATCTTAATTTGTTTCCACATCAATAGTTATATGGTATTACCCGTCCATGTCTCTTTCAAATTGCTTTGCCTTCGCCCTTCTTAGTGAACGGCTGCCCTGTTCATATATATACGTTATAATATTGTAATTCAGCTTACCCAGGTGTATCAGTCCAATACTGTTGCTAAGAGAACAACGATGAAGTCCAGAGGAACACAGGTAATATTTTACAGCTCAATGAGATGATGATTTATCTTGCTATTTGTAATTAAATTTTCTCTGTTTATGTGACTCAACCGCTTCATGGGCAACTCAGACGGCAATTGGATTAACGCCACCTCTAGACTCTAGTCTTCATCCTCAATGCACCCACTATTGGAGTTTATCAGTTCGCTGTACTATCCGAATATTATAATGGATTTTCTGCTCGTTGATAAAAGTGCTTTGATTTGGTTTCACCATTTGATGGACATATGGAGCGATTTTTATTAGGGCATATCCTTTATAAGGTTCCTCATCTCATTCTTGGAACTGCAGAGCAATTGAGAACGACCAACCTTGGTTGTTGCACACATTCATTCAACCTATTTTGAGTGCTGATTTATTTACGAGAGCAGTGTGATTTATGGTTGATGTGTTTTTGTCTCACCCACCTTCAACCCTGCCATCTGCTAGTTTATTGGCCTCTATCTCTATATAAACAGAGATACCCCAAGAGTTGGCTATAAATTGGCTATATCTAGCAAGCTTAGAGTGGTGGGTAGCCTATAGCTATATCTGTTCCCGCTGCCAATACGCGGCTGTGCTAGATAGTAGAAGCCATGGCTTCCGCATCCGTTGTCAAGATGATCGCTATAGTCATGCTGGTCCTGACCCTAGGTAATCACCTGATGGTTGCTGATGCATCTTTTCACCACCAGGACGCTCGGCGGCTGCTCGTAGAGCAGAATAAGGTCTCACCGAAGTCGGGCCTCTCGGAAGCTGCTGGTGTCGTCATCGGGCAACAGGAGCAACCTGGAACAACTGTTGTCTCGACGGATGATCCTAGCGTTCCCCTTTGCCCCTGCTGGCCTGCCTGCTGCTAGAGGTCAAAGGGATGAACGTGTTCAACTGAAAAACCATCTTGTGCGCTTCCATGTGTGCTTTGAGACCATCACACACCAGTGTTGTCTTTTGCTTCTTTTACTTTCACAGCAGTTATCTAGCCTATTACTGTACCATGTAATGGCTGTTTGCATGCTTTTTCCTGCCGTGGTTACTCTCCACCACCATCACTTTTTTGTTTGAATAAACAACGCGGACGGGGCAACCTCTGGTCGTCCCATGTTGTACTTCCTACTGTTTCTTCTACGAAGTGATGCCGCACTACATTATACTACTACTTTGTTTTGTGTCATGTTTCTTCACTCTGATCGTCAATGTATTGTTTCCACAGCTACCGAGTTAATTTTGAGTCAAGATTTCTTTCAAAAAGATAAACAAAATATATTTGCACTTTGAAACCATTAATTACGAGTAGAATGCACGTGCCTTGTTACAAGCGACAAAAATTACGATAACATTAAGAGGTATATAACATACGTGCCCACACTGTTGCGTTGATACAAACATCAAGTATCAGAAAACTATAAAATCAAAACGAGCAGGACCATAGTAAGTGCTATCATAACTAATGTTACTTGTAAACGAGGAATCCTACTGCCGCTAGCTAATTTAATTTTCTTTTTCAGTTGAAGTAGACAAATTCCAAAGTCATTGCAAACACCGGAAGGAAGGCATATTCATTATACATAGCTATACTAGTAGTAAATGATCTATCTTTGTCAATCCCGCTGCAGAGAACCTGCCAAAATTCTGATTTGTTGCACATCAATGGTTATATGGTATTACCCGTCGTTGTCTCTTTCAATTTTCTATGCCTGCGCCCTTCTTAGTGCAGGGCTGCCCTGTTCAT
This sequence comes from Eragrostis curvula, assembly GCA_007726485.1. Taxonomy (NCBI): domain Eukaryota; kingdom Viridiplantae; phylum Streptophyta; class Magnoliopsida; order Poales; family Poaceae; genus Eragrostis; species Eragrostis curvula. The sequence continues at coordinate 37,336,051 of CM017440.1, read as the reverse complement.
GTTGTACTTTATAATATTGTCCTGCTAGTGTATAGTTTATATTACTCGGAACGAACATATAATTCAACTTACCCGGGTGTATCAGTCCAATCCTATTGCTAACAGAAAAACGATTAAGTGCAGATGAGCACACGTAATATTTTATACCTCGATCAATGAGATGATAATTTATTTTGCTATTTGTCAGTAAATTCTTTCTGTAGATGTGACTGAACCGCCGCACGGGCAACTCAGCGGCAATTGGATTGCCACCGCCTCTAGTCTCCATCCTCAATCCTCCCATCCAGCCGCCAGTCGGAGCTTGATACCGGAGCAACCCAGGCAACAGCAAGGTCGAGATTTCAATCCTTGGATGCAAGCTCGCAGAGCACAACCCATGAAAGTGTGACATTTATTTTTTTCTTTTATTTTGAACACTTTGGATCCCTTGGATTCTTGCATGCTGATTATGGATGGACACACGGCCTGCCCCAAGTCTCGAATAATATTTATGTATCAACGTTAAGGAGTGGAGAAGAGTCACCTGTTCAATATCATCAGATTTGGTGAGTGTAAATTGAATCATCAGCTGATGGATCTCGCTCTAAAAGCAACGACCTACGATGATTTTTCGAACATAAGTTTCATAGTTTGGGACGCTAATAGATATTCCAAGGAAGCAAGCTTGACAGCCCGGTGAACTGCATGATGCATATCACGTTTATTCATGAGGATGAACATGATTGCAACCAAGAGGCTAATGATGCTTTTTTTTTTTTTGTGATAACCAAAGAGGCAACATAGGTGTCTTCTGCCTGGAGGTACAGCCGGGCAGGATGTTGACGACATGGAGCAGGACAACAACAAGTCTGGTAGATGAGCGCTCCATCAGTATTAGGAGGACGTGAAGATCAGTCAAGAAAAACATGCACAGTAAAATATCTGTTTTTTTTTACCTTATCTTCGTTTTTTGATAAGATAGGTAAAGGCATGTGGAGAAGCAACCAAAGGACACATCCCACAAGATACATTTTGGGCTAGGATTTTATTTTGGAGCATGGAAACGTGAGTTTAAAAGAACATCATGCCTCCTTAAGCTAAAGAGACATGTAATATTTTCATGCATAGAGAAGAATCCAACTTAATTACTAAAAGCCCTATATGTGTGCTGAAAGCTTACATTAGCGGGTACTGAAATTATAAGGCATGAATAAGCAAAAAAAATATGTAAACATTTTCATATACAACAGAAATTTTTTGGGGAAAAAAAGTGGACCAATCTACCTCTCACTGGAATAATCAAGGTGACGTTTCTGATTAGAATTGTTTTCTCGACCAGATTGAAACCCCTTGGATGCTATAAGTGTTTTTTTTTGTCACTAGAGCAATCTACCTGTTTCTACTGATGCCTTGCTTGACTCGGCCACTTCCCCATTTGCCGCTAGTCTTTTGATGTCTTGGGAAGGTCTTTCCGGAGTGCCGCAATGGCTTCTGCTTGTTCAGCCATCAGGCAAGATCCAACTCTACAAGAGTAGCGTCCTCATCATTTTTCCCCACTTCCATCTCATGTGCAGCTAACATTTTTCTTTTCTTTCTTTGCGAGGATCTAACATTTTTTCTTAAGATAATGGAAATGCATATATCACTGCGGCAGACCATAACATGGCAGCGACTCCAGTAAGGATGAATCACTTTTCTTTTGCTCACATCAAAATGAGACATCCATTCCAATATGTTTCAAATGATAAGCTTTTTGAAGGTCAGTATATATATTTATTTATTATTCGCCATACAGACTTAGATTAGGATAACTCCTTTGCTATTTATTTACTATACACTCAAAGAGAACAGGACCGGTTTTCACAAGAACGGGAAAAACCAGTCCGGTCCGATTTACCCGGTTGACCGGTTTTCGTTTTCAAAATTCAAAAAAATGAAATTTGTAACAAAATATGTAAATAAAAACTAGACGTATTTTTCAGGGCAATCGTGGAACAAGAACACAAAAATTCCAACGTTTGATCGATCAAAACAATGTTGCAAGGTTTCACCTGCGCCCGCCTTCTTCTTCGGCTCATATCCTATCACCGGTCCCCTCCGCCGACTTCGCGGCATGCTCCGTCCCCTGCGCGCGCGTCCGCGAGGCCGGACGCCACGTGATGGCACGCGCCCCGGAGATGGCTCAGCGGGAGGTGGCACAGGCTGTCAGGCTCTAGCACCCGAGCTGAGGCGCGGCACGGCGAGGGCAATGGCGGAGGCGAACGGCACGCGGGTGCACGGCGCGGCAAGGGCAGCGCGCGGCGGAGCACGAGCCAGTCTCGTGCGTCCATGCATGACCTCAAAGGCTGCTTCCTGCTGGAGCTGCTCCGACTCCATGCGGTTGGCTCGGCGAGTCATCGAACGCGGCGGCAGTGCTGCGACATGGAGGACATGGTGATGCCGGCGCCGCAGGTCTCGCCGTGGTTCAGTTTCTTTCGGTTTTTCGGTTTTCCGGTTTTTGGCGTCAGTTTACTGACAAACCGGTCCGGTTAGCCGTTCAGTTTTAAGTTTTTGGGTTCAAATTTCAACATTTGAATTTTGTCCAGTTTTCGGTCCATTTTTTGGCATCGGTTTACCAGAAAACCGGACAAACCGGTGCCCTCCGGTTCCATCTGTTAGATCGGTATTACAAACCCTGACGGTCAGGATCTGACAAGGAACAGCGAAACTTCTTTAGTCCCACGTACGTTTGGCATGGCACTGCAGCAGGCGCAATTTATTGAACTCTTTAGTCCCACGTACGTTTGGCATGGCACTGCAGCAGGCGCAATTTATTGAACACGCACGTGAATGCCCCTGAGCTACTCCGTGAATACAGTTCAAAATTTAGTTCAATCATGATTGTGGTCTGAAGTAGATGGGCTTAATGGATCAGTGAAGAGCTTAGAAAATTCCCATGTTGGCATTACAGTGGTATGAAAAATGTAAATAATTACATAAGGCCAGTCTCAATGGAATTTCATAGTGAGTTTCATGAGCATTAAAATCTATGCCACATCAGCAATTTTATGAGAAGAGAGAAAGGGGAGTTTTATAAGAATAGAGAGGATTTTTATCCCAATGAAACTCAGCTGGCTCATTTACAAAAAAATAAAAAATAGTCATGGAAACAATGCAATGAAACCTTGCACTCAAGATGGCCTAAAGGAGCTGAAATATGCTGCTGGAATATATAATTTATTGAGATTACTTATTAGACCTAGTAAGGACCCAGTATCATTCATCACTTTCCACATCTAATGGTTCCAAGAATAGTTCCTTAATTTCCAACCTTTTTCTATCATCTGGGGCACTAATACCATCAACACCTTGGTAAATGCAATGGGAGATGCGCGCCATATTAACACAAGCCTTTGCAAAGGAAAAATGGTAATGGTAGTTCTCAAATGCATCCTGATTGACCATTTTCCAGACCTCAGTTGTCAGATTTCTCATGGCCACACGAGATTCATGCTCTGTGGCTCCGTTCTCGAACATGTAAATGGCTATGGATGATGGTGCATCTCCTCTCTTCAATTCTTCCTACATTAAAAGAATATCATAAAGTGGTCAACTCATTAGCATTGCAAATTTTTCTTTTTCTGTAGCATGTACTATTATCTTACTGAATGCGTTGCAGAGTCGTTGCACAGGCGAAACACTTTGGATACCAATCTTACTAATTTTGGGCAACTCTCAAGCTGTTGGATGGAGTTTGGGTTAATGTCCATCTTGAGCATGGGGAAAGCATGAAGTAACAATAGTGGCCCAGAGACCGACACCCATCCATTGTCTAAATATTCTTGGAGGGTTGGATTGTATTTATTGTAGTGCCACTTTGCTTCAAGTAGAAAAGCCTTGCAAAGGTCATGCCACTGGTACAATATTCCTTGTCAGGTTCGCTGGTCAAATATCATTTTCAAAAAGAAACACGAATCTGTGATGCTTTACTTTACTATTTCAACTTACTGCCTTTTTGAGGAGAAGCTGCATATCACATCTGCCTTGCTCCACTTCGAGTTTGGCCACCTCATTCGATGTATCAAAGATAGCAAGGTAAATTGCTTTCATGTACTCAGGGAGTACATCGCATGCGGTTGCCTGCCAGCTGCGAAAATAATTTTGAACAAAAGAATCTCACTGCAGCAGCTTCACGGAAATGCAAGGAATCCAGAAAGTAGATTTAATCCTCCATGTGAGACCCTTACAAAAGATCTTTTGAAAAGATAATTAATATTCTTTTAACAACCAATGCTCGGATGCTTAAGTTATAATAAGGAATACGTCCTGACAGATTACCTTTCAATGGCATTTGTGAACATTGTTAGCTCATCCAAGGTTCCATATATATCATAGATATCATCCAAGAGTACAACAAGAGAAAAGACTTTGGAAACCACTTCTCTACATGCTCCGAAACTAGGTTCCCAAGCAACACCACATGCAAAATAGAAACACTCAATCAAACGGTCCCTTGCAAATGGCAATTTTTCACCTAGATTAGCATCTGTCCACCAGCTACGAAATAGAAATGACATCAATCTCCCTGTGCAGTGAATGTTTACAAAATTTCAGAAATGTTTAGGTATATAAAAAAAGAATTCAGAGTTATTTTCTTGATTACCCTGTTATCCTTGCAAGTTCCTGCTGATATAAATTTTGCACATTGTTAAAATCAATCTTGGCAAATCGGAGCATGAGAGGATCTGCTCCAATATCACCTGCGTAGTGATCAATGAACCATCTCGTGTGTAACCTTGGTGCAGTCCAGTGCAATGGAGTGTCCAAAGCATGGGCCACAGACCTCCTTAGATGAGGATGCATGGATGGCATGAGTTCAATTAATCCCTGAGTAGACATTTTTCTTGCTTCATCAAGAAAGTTTTCTCCTTCAAATGCAAGGTGCGAAGCCTCATAAAGGGAGCAAAGTCCCTCAATATTTTTCGGAAGCGTTTTCTTGAAATTACCCGTTCCATCCTTCAGACTTCTCAGTAGTTCATCTGCAATTTTGTTGGTATACATATAGTTTATTCCCTTATCTGCGTCAACATGTAGTAGAAGTTTTGGCAATATGCAATTTTAGCTGCCTTTTTGTATGAGTGGTATTACAGTTCTAGAATCCAGTTATACATTTCATAGGATCAATTATTCCAATCGGCTCCATAAATTGGTAGGTAAACCTAGAGATATTTGGGAAGTCATTGGGTGGATTGGGTTTCAATATGCTAATTTAGTAGTAAAAATAAATGGGGCTTTAGGAGAGTTATTTTGTGATTTACCTTATTTTGTCTTTCATTGTGTTGAATTCAAATTATGCGCTAGCTCAAATTTTCTGACTGGGTTAAACAGCATTGTTAAGGTACAATTTGGCAAGTACATGGTGCATAACTTGCATATACATGGAATGCTACAAAACAGAAAACGACTTTTTCAGCATACAAATCATGAAGAGGCTGATGGCAGAATTAGTTACCTGTGGAAGCAGGAAAATGGTTCTGCCTACGCAACCTAAAAAGCAAAGCCACGAAATGGACATGGTTCTCGCAATCAACTTTGTCCAGTGTATCCATCGACATGGAGTTGAGTACTGCATTAGTCTCTTCATCGAAGTGGTAGGCGATGCCAAGCCTTTGCATTGCGTCGATGGCTCTAAGCTTCAGTAATGGTTCTGCTTCCCTCGTGAGCAGATTCCTCACATGAAGCTTCAGTTTGTCAAATTTGGAAGGATCTATCTGCATATAATTTAACAAAAGAATGGATTACAAACAGGTTTGTACATGGACCACACAATAAAGATGAGATAGAATTTTAAATGAGGCACCACTTCTTGCTTGGACTTTTGCATGGTACTAGATATTATGTTTATTAAGATCCAAAACATGCATTCCCTCTGATCAGAAATCATAGGTCCAATCTTTAATGTTATCATGAGTCGCTACAAAATAATATACTGCTCCGGTTTTGAATGTATGATACATTTTCATTATTTTGACAATTCTTCTTATCTATAAATAATTGTGCAGATAGTTAAATGTACAAGTTAACTTTAAATTTCTTTAGATGATAGAACCAATGATATTCTTTTCACGTGAGGTAAGTAATTACTTAAATATATATTGTTGGTCAAAGATTAAAGAAAAAGTCAGTGTCATATATTAAAACTGGAGAGTATATATTGGCAATAAAAGAATATTGATGTGGTTAGCTTCATCATCTACAACTGTTTTAATAACATATAAATATTTTTTTATTTCAAGTAACATATTTTAATAGATATTAATGAACTATGATCATACTGGGCACCATGTTGACATCCAAGTGTACATATTTGGGATAGGAGGGAGCACATGAATCTATAGTATAGTATGATGCGTGCATGGACCGTTTGTGGTACTTGTGTGTAACACGCCAACCTGTAGCATTAGTAGTTTCGGCCCAAGTGAGGTGAAGTTGTAAGAAAAAATCTCATATAGATTGTTACGTGGGTGAGGGTCCGCATATATAATCTTTGTTTGTTCCAATCATATCATCTCTAAATCAACCCTTTTACTCGAAGCTAGGAAAAAAGTGTAAGAGAGGTGCTATGCGCATGTGCATGCCCGATAAATATAGGTATGAACATTAAGCGAATTTTGGATATAGGTGTTACAACTTCATTTACCATAGTAATGTAACAAATTAAATTCCTAACTTCCTTTATAATAGTAATGTAAGAAATTAAATGCTGTCTCAGTATAATAGAAAGGGATGTTTCTGCTCTTGAAGATCAATCTTGAAGGACTGTAGTTCTGTCTTCAAGGTTTGGGCATAATAACTATATTTATCTAATATGTAGAAGGGCTGTAATATATTAATAACCATCTCTTGAAGGCCAATCTAGCCATAAAATTCAGTGGTCAACTTTATCGTGCAGGCTAAGCTATAATTGTTTTTGGAAAATTGTTATTATAATTGGGTAAACGGGCACTAAATACTTTACAGTTCCTAACAAAAATTATTGTGACGTGTACAAACTGGATATACTAGCGATTAGCTAGGTTCAACCCATATTTCCAACTCGAGTTAGGTTCTTTATTGGTTAAACAGACCCACCAGAGTTCAAGTCTCCAGCTAAATTTTGGTGGTGCATTTACGATCAATTTTTCCATTAGTTGTGGATGATGTTGCCGTCGACAGCCCATATGACTTCATTAATCTCAAAATCAGCCAGCCCATTCTCTCGTAGGCATGCGCGGGGGGGGGGGGGGGGGGGGGGGGTAAAGGTGTGCTCGTACATGTATGTGAGCGTGCATCTGTTTTTGTACTATGTTTTGCAAAGAGAAAAGATTACACATGTTTAGCATTCGATGCTATAAACAATTCATCCCTGCTAAAAAAACGAGCTCCAAGTTAAAACATAATGAAGGAACCAGAAACATTGAGGTACAAATAAGAATCAGAGAAACATCAGTTTAATATGGTCATATGATTCATCATGAGCGATAAACAGTAATGAAAAATCCATATATGTAGTAGAAGATTGCACGGCCATAGTTATTTCTCCAAAAACAAAAATACATAATTAGTTAAGTCAAGCTCACCAGATTATAGCCATTGATGCCTGCCCCTAGGGACTCGATGGAACCATAATTCCAAACATTCGGCTGATAGTTTGCCAACCGCCGGGAAGGCAATTGCCCCGATCCCTCCAACGTTGAGGAGCACCGCACCAAGAGCCTGTTCGCCACAACACCCGAACGAGTGACCTGGCATACATTGCTGTACATGTACATGGTGCAAATGCTATTAATCCAGTGGTGTGTGATGAAAAGAGGTTCCCTTTTCAGGCCATTTATAGGCAGCCACCAACTTTCCCGGCTGTAAATACTGTTTTTAATCATCTAGTTGATGGAGGCAGAAATTTCGGTATTTGCGGTCTAACTTTCCTCAATGTTTATTATTAGGTTGTTTCTGCAATATCTAATACATAATTTATTATGATTTTGCTACAACCCACTTGCTAGGTACGGACAACACATTTAATATGCAACAACTCCACCGTATGACTTGAGTTCTGAAACAGTATTCAAAATTTGTTGACCAAGACTTGATGATAAAATACGTAAAAGTTGTGGGAGCCTGCTTGTCTGCATGTACAAACCAAATATATTTCTTTATGGGATAATTATGTTTTTACCCTCACTGTGAACTCTAATTGTGATTTTAACCTCATTTTTTTAACTTTGTGATTTTACCCCTGATTTTTCAACATGAATGGTTTTTCTTTTTTGCTTTCTTCTTGCTTTGTTTTTTGATTTGACACACTTTTATTTATACTTTTCTTATTATATTTAGTATATTATAATCCCCTGCAAAGAATGGTTTTGACATGAGGTGGTTGCCTGTCAGCCATGGGAGGCTTCCAAAGTAAAAAATAAAAATAACTCTTGCAAATAGAATCAAAAATAACTCGGATCTTGGCTAGTACCACATTGGCATCCTATCGTGCTTGTGGAGCTTAACTGCAACAAGCAGGTTTTATAAAACTTGGGAGTAAAGTTCTATTTTTGTGTGGAGACAGCAAGGTATCTGGCCGGAGCTTTGTCTATTTCATGAAGGTATCACGACGACATGTTCAGATCAAGAGGGAGTTGTTCTGAACTTTTTATTCCATACTCCAAGTAAATCGAGAGAAATCACTTGAATATTGTCAACAAACCTAACTGGACTCTTTCGTGTTTATATATAATCGATCTTCTCCTCAGCATTATTTTAAAGTACTATATGTTTTAATCTTTAGTTTCAGCAAGATTGTGCACCAATTAATGCCATCAGAAATATTTTTCCCCTCCTTTTGTTGGCATGTGATGTGAAGGGCCCATGTTTTGACAACCAACCTTAGCACCATGTTAACGATGAACAATCGTACAAACTGTAATATTACGACAACTCGGGCGCAATAATTTTATGACATCTCAAGTATCCATTGGCACACATTCCCCTGTCTTCAAAGGAAATGTCTCCACAAGATATTCTCCTACAAAACATTACTACATAACAGAAGTGACAAGGTAATAAATATGCCGTGCATGATAAGATTGAGTTTAGGATTGCTCTTAAGTGTAGAATCATCTCACCGCAGTCACCGGTTCATTGCCCTCTCGCATACACCTCGACATGGGGATATCAATTTGAGAAAGGGTGAATACTTTCATACCCATCATGGCACATGGTAGTACGATGAACCAAGTATGAATTTGTATCAAAGTATACTATAGCATTAAATGGGCCGTGCCATTTCGTGTCCGGGCCGGGCCGTGCCGCCCGTTTGGACAGCTCTAATTTGAATCTATACTGTGAACTTTTCAACATTTTCTTAAATACCATTTCCACATTTGAGTAAATATCTAATTGATGTTTTAAAATTCACGTTTAAAATGCTGAGTCTAGTTGTTCAAAGTGTTAAGCGTATAGAACCAATAAGTTACTCTAGTTTTAATTGCTGATAAAAACTACTTACATGACAGAGTGGACCTAGCCCATGATGGTCCTGTTATTCTTATGTTAGGAGTAGCACAGGACACGGCTACATACAGGAGATCACGGATTTCTTTTTGAATATTTCCACACAAGGTACTTAAACAAATCCTATAGTAACACAAGGAAAAAACATGCTCGTAAAATCACGATCCGTATGTTACAGTTCGGGCAAGCTCAAGCAAGCAATCGGAAAAAAATGGTACACGGCATACCATTTCTCTATAGTAATGTAGAGAACGGAGCTCCCACCTTGCCAAATTTCCTCTGGGTGCAGGCTATAAGGTTTTTGAGGTTGATTTGCACGGGAAATTATAGGATGCAAATTACCCATATTCGGTGGAAGTGCAAACTCCTAGTAAAAATTTGAAACTCTTCTATAAATATTGTTACAAGAGTTTCACGATTCTAGCATGCTTTGAATCTCCCTTCAAAGAAACTTATGCAAAACAAATGAAATTAAACAGTAGTATCGCTCCCCGTAAAAATGAGTAAGGCATTTGTGCACTTTTATTGTTCGTCGACAGGTGGGCTCGACTAGTTCGACTATGCATCGTTCCTCCGCCTCCGCCTCTCATTCTCCCGGCTCTGCTCTTCCTTCATTGTTCCGCTTTTTATTTTGTCTCGTCATCCGTTCAGCTGATTCTTTCTTACCGCCATACATTGCTACTTGTTTCAACATCATGGATATAAAATTGAGCTTCTCATTTCACAGCGGAAAAGCCGAGAGCCCAGTCGATGGGTCATTACAGCGGACGTCCACATTGTTTTATATTCTAAATTGGCTCGATTTCTCAGAATGGATACGCTGGAGCTAGGATGTGACGGCAGGAAACTATAATGCTGATGTGGATGATGTCATCCTGATAAATCACGGAATTTAGAATATACATAAAAAACTCGACCTGCGGGGTAAGACAGCCCCGGGCATTGCATTTAAGAAGAAGACCTTCTCACACAGGTCTAGAAAACTCCCGAACCCCTGACCCACTCTTACACAGCGGCACCGTAGCCCATGTAAGACGACCAACGACCTGGGCCGGGTCTTAGACCTGTGCAAAGACCGTGGCCTAATCTCTTGTTAAAAAAATCAAGGTTGATCCCAACAGAAAGAGACTTTTTTCTTTCTACAATTAAAATCTAGGGAGAATTGGTTGTATAGCATCGAAAGTTCTAGGTTCACGGAAAATACCACTGAAAATTCCCACTAACGGAAAATACCACTGAAAGGTGCATAACTACTCGAAAAATAGCATCTTCTTATTTCTTGGACAATTTGCCCTTGACTGTTTGTTCAGATTGGTGTGGATGCTTGTACTCGACCCATTTGCATCAAAAATAACAGCCGCACTATCAAAAAGAAAGAACAACAGCAAGACTAAAATAAAAGAAAAAGAGCAGCCGCACTATCACATATGCGTGAGCACAAATAGGCAAAAGTTGCAAATAGTTGTGTAGCACACAAAAGCATGGTTGCTCTCCGCAAACAATTAGATGGACATGTTCAGATTGCACTAACATTCAGACTAACATAAACATATCCAAGTGCTAGCAGTGCTACATGTCATATGGTACCAGTTACAAAACAGATTGTTTTCACTACCAAAAGCATGGTTCGACAACATAAAGCAAAACACTAATTTATGATTAGCCTTCTAGCAATGTCTCTTGGTGAGATCGCCATTTCAGCCGCCCTTCTTCTTGTTACAGGCCCTGAACTAGTTGGAGTAGAAGGAGAAGCTGTCATGCTTCTTGTTGTTGGCCTTGTGTAAGGACCGTATCACCGAGAGGGGGGTGAATCGGGCACACTATAAACTAATACTTTTTACACTTTTAACCACTAATTCTATTTGCACATACAAAAAGTCTATAACATCAGCGTACATGTGCACTACGTGTAAGTGATCAAGCAAGGATAACCATGTGCTAGGACTTGTACATGCTAGGTGCAAGGCATACATGAGCATAAGGAAACAACCTAGCATATAGATATGACAACATAAGCTCAACAAGTCCTACACATGCTACTATATAAGATAACGACGATCAAGTAATCTAGCATGCATATAGGGAACACATAGGGAAGCTCAAACAAGTCGTATACATGCTAGTATATATGGTAAAATAGACAATCAAACTAGCATGTATAAGTACACAAGGAAAAGCTCAAGCTAGTGATCATGATAACTAGATAGATACAATATAAGCATAACAAGGTCACTATATGATATCAAGCAAGTGTGAGCTATCACAAAGTAGGTACAAACATATATAAGGAAAGCATGTATCACTAGATATAACGAGGAGCTAGCACACGAAGACAATCGCTAAGCAATCATATGAGATAAGCACAATATCTACTACAAGCATATAGGATAAACAAGATAACAAGTGCAAGTAGTAGAGAGTAAGAGTGAGAGATTGCTCATCGATTTTTCCCGTGGTATAGGGAGGATGGCGCCTCCTCCTAGTCCACGTTGGGTCACTCCCGCCGGAGTCTCGACCCCGTCCCTCCGCTCGATGGCGATTCCCTCTAGAGCACACTCCACTCCTCGAGCCGGTGTTATTCCCAAGAGCACGCTTCATCCTCCGAGTGAAGTCACGGGCTTCATCCCGCCGCCCACGGCAATGCTCTCTTCCTTGGAACCAACCACCGCTCATTGAGTGAAGTCGCGGGCACGTCCCGCCGGCATCTCCGGGTACTTTCCGGGGGTAAGGATCCGCACGTGATGCGGTCCAAAGGACGCTCTACTAGTGATGCTTCTTTCGCACGGAAAGCTCCAAGACCGTGTACAAACTTGTGTTGGCTTCCACACTCTCTTGGCAAGCTCAACACCGACGCCTAATCGGTCTAGGCCTTGCCATAGACCAAGGGTAACAAACCAAGACCACCTCCCTATGACCACATTATTCCTAGAGGTGTATGGATGCACTCAACCCTCTCAAACACTAAGATTTCCTCTCCAAATCTTCTCCCAAGTGCCTTCTTGCATCCTCTTGTCTTCCCTTGTGTTTCCCCACTGGTAACAATAGCCAAAGGCACCCCAAAGGGCCAAGCAACCAGCTATTTATAGCTCACCAATCATAAACTAGCCGTTGCACCAAAAGTGCCCAGAAACTGTAGTCACCGTATGATCCCCACCGTATCATACGGTGGTCACCGTATGATCTTCTGTTCTGCAAACAGCCTCCACTGTTTCGGCCATAACTCCCTGCTCCAAACTTCGATTGATGTGTTATATATATCAATGGAAAGCTCTTGCAATTACCCATAACTTTGCAATTGGGTAAATCTTCTAAATCGTCCATCTTCAAGCTGATATGACCACTTAATCATTCAAACGTCATTTCCATATCATTTCTCAGAATGGCCTCAAGTATTTTGGTTATAACTCCCTGCTCCGGACTCCGATTGAGGCGATCTACCCATCTCTGGAAAGCTCTTGAAATTCTCTACAACTTTCATGTTAAGTTCATCTCCAAATTCCACGATCTTGAATCCCATATGGTCACCGTATGATACAGTGACCATCACCGTATGATACGGTGACTATCACCATATATTACGGTGACTTAAACTTTTTTGCGTCTCGCGAACTCCGAAGTCTCTGAAAATTATACGGTGATACCGTCGTATCATACGGTGATTATTACCGTATTTTACGATGACTCCACCTTTTTTCTGTCCAAAAACTTATGTCTTCACCACCGTTAATCACCGTATCATACGCTGACTCTGAAAAGTGCTTATTCTTGTTTCGGCCATAACTTTTCACTCCGAACTCCGATTTTAGCGATCTTTAACTTGTTGGAAAGCTTGTGAAGAGCTCTACCACATTCCACAGAGATATATTGCTCATCATTATCTGATCAATCCTCAAACTTATGAGACAAGTCCAATTCATTCCTCTCTTTGTCTCGGTTTCGGTTCTTCAACAAACTTGGCTCCTCTTCACCTCAGCTGTCACCCTAGTGCTTGAGAGACTCTCTGAGCATCCACATACCTCTACCACTAGTGTGACCTAAGAGAAACGACTTGATCCCCCTTGATAGTCCGGTTTTTCCTATGGACTCAAGCCTACATCTACACCAAGCCAACACTTGCTTGGTTCTAGAATGTCCTTAGCCTTGATCCATCTCCTTCAACCGCGACCTTCATCAAGTCCAATGATCCTCGTTGCTGTCCATCGTCGAGGCAACCAATCACCGGGATGTAGATAGAATATTGATGTTGCTCATCCAATTCATCCGATCATGTGACCATATGAAAACATTTCCTTCATCCACAAATGTTAGTCACAATGATCTCGTTGTCATAAAGGACAACTCGACCGAAACATAATGTGCATAAGATATGTATATAAAACTAGCACAATAACATCATCATGATATAAGAATATGAAGGCAAGCTACATGATGAATATATGATGAACATGCATGTCATGGTGAATGATATGTAAGTAAGAACACATGACATGCCAACATGATGACAAGATATAATATACATGAATAAGCACATGCAAGCCATCATCACATAAGAGACAAGATCATCATGGTATAGGATATTAATGCAAGACTAACATGATGATTAAGAGTATGTCAAGGTATAAGATACATAGAGGAACACATGACATACTTACCTTGTCTCTTACCTCATGTGTGTAGGAATCCCTCCATATAGTAGTCTTCATGTTCACTTCTCCTCAACACCAACTTCATTGCAACCTTTGAGGTGTTGGCACTCCAATAGTGTATCACTACATTCATGAGACTAACCGTCTTGCAAACTAGCAAACCATGTTAGTCCTATTGACCATGTTGACATCAATCACCAAAACCTATGAACCATGCTTTAGGTTCATTGATCTTACACCTTGGGCTGACCGGTGGAGTACATGAAAAGTGTTTTGAGGTTTTCCTTGATTTTGAAGGAGGTTGTACAGCAGCATCTGTAGAACTAGAAGCAACAGCCCCTCCTTTCCTCTTTTATGAACAAGGCAATAAGAGAATAGAAGTTAAAAAAATAGGGAAAAAATAACACAAGTGAAAAATGCACAAAGAAACAAACAAACAAGAGAAGGAATCTGCTTAACATTACCTAGACTTGGCAGGAATTAAATAGGCGCTACCAATTACCACAAATCGTCCTCGTATTTCAGACCACGTCGTCCAGATGCATTTTGAACAGAAATCAAATAGCTAGGGTTAGGGATTGACACTCACCCATCGGGAATTTGAGAGGGATTCATCCTCCACTTGTTCTGCAGGGCGTCGGGTCGTCGTGAATCAAGCCATTGACCTGCGGTGGAGCTGGGCGATGCCTCGTGGTGGAGCTGGGCGGCGCCGCGTCGTCACCGAACTGGACAGGGCAGGCGTCGAGCAGGGGCCGTGACGGGTCTTCCAGGGAGAGGGGCGGCGGCGGGTCTTCGAGGGAGGGGCCGCGACGGGTCTTCAAGGGAGAGGGGCGGCAGCGGGTCTTCGAGGGAGGGGCGGCGGCGGGTCTTCCTTTCTCTCCTCAGGCCGGCGGCAGCTGGATGAGGAGCAGTCGACGGCGGCTCTGTTCGTGAGGAAGAAAGCGCGCGCCTCTGTTCGTGAAGAGCACTCGATTCTGTTTTGCCTGATGAGTTGGGCCAAGGGCATAAGGGTCATTTCGTTCAGGCAATTGGTAAATTCAGAGTACAATTGCAACTTTCAGTGCTACATTCCGAAGCGACGAACTTTCGATGGTATTTTACGTAACCGGCAAACTTTCGATGCTACTGAACCAATTTTCCCTAAAATCTATTGGCACTTTTGTAAAATATCTGATTTTATGTATTGCTAAATCGGGTGTAAATTGCCAAACGTTTGAACCTAGAAATGTTGATCATGTATGTAAAGTGGTATACGATGGAGAAAAAATGAGGTGAAAACATCTTCACAAAAAAAAAAGGTGCAGTGAAAACAGAGTAGGAAACAGTACACGACAGAAACAGAGTAGGAGAAACATCTTGCTTTTAGCTGTTGTCACCGAGGCGATTCTGACGATTGACGAAATTCACATTTTAGAAAAGATGTAAGGGGCGCCGATTCGCTGCCAGCCTGCCAATTCGTACGATGAGTGTGCCCCGTGCAGCTCTTTCCTGATCCGCCACCGCGTTGCTCTCTGCTCAGCCTCTATTGGACTGCTTCCCTTGCCCACACAGCCTCTGTTCCGTCGCTGCTCTCCTCTGAGCTGACCTGATGAATGCTCCACTCTCTCGCTCCCGTCTCCAACTCCATCCAGATTGCTGCAGATTGCTGGCGATGGTTTCAATCAGAGGGTATGCTGCAGTGGCCATGGTAATTCCAAAAGAGTTTGGATGGGGTAGTGGCAAGATCCTCAGGTAAAGAAATAGCCTCTTTGGTGGAATCTTTGGGGAACATGTTCTTTTTTGGTCGGCTGGTCGTGCTTCAATTACTGCCTTTGTGTAATCTGTACCTTTAGTTTTTTTTTTCTTTTGAGACGAATCTGTACCTTTAATGGAAGAGATTTCCAGTATATACTGCATGCTCAGCTCTTTCCTGCTACCATCGACTGGAGGCCCCAAGCACACAACATAACTCGATTACGAGGGTTCAGTGCTGCCCAGGCCTTTCTGAAGGGTGCTTCTCAAGGCAGTGGCTGTGGCGGTCTTCCAAAAGACCAGACCAACATAGCGCTAGATACTTGATCTTTTTCCCAGATATGGGGCACTGCAGTGTCCCAGATATGCTGTAATTCAGTTGTATACTCAGGATGCGATGTTCTCAACAACAGGTACAGTACCAAAGTGTTAATGTTACTAGTATTACATGCAACGGAGTTAATAATTCATTCTATATTTCCTCTCAACTAAAATGTACTAGGGTTAATCAAATAATAGTTTTAGCTTGTCCAATTTGATCTGGTTCAAAACAGGATATGAATAGGAAAGAAGCTGTTAATCAAATGGGAAACTGTAACAAATTTGTATTACCCCTTAAAGGTTCTAACTGTTACATTTCAGCACAAGTACTTCAGAAAACAAAATTATGCGATAACAATTTAATAAGCTCTGAATAGTTCGAGCTGAATACAGACATTGTTTTGAATGCAGCTCTTAACAACAATGTTTTAGCAAATACACTTCTTATCACAAGAGATAGATACCAATGAAATAAGACATACAAGTAAACCTGGGGAGTGTTTAAAGGACTTATTGAAATAGAATGATAAGCACACAATCCACAGGGAAGAACATATTGGAAAGTAAGAGATAGATTCATGATGCAGTGCTGTTGAAGATGCACATAATGTAGTAGTATCTTGTTGCCAAAAGAAGTTACTTTCTGACTTGGACCTCTTGAACATACGCCATCTTCGTGGGCATCCCATTCATGTACCACCGAGCATTGAAGTCCTCGTGCAGATAATACAACCATAGCTTCTTCAGTGAGGCAAGTGTTTCAATGTTTTGAGGAATCTTGTCCAGACTGGGAAGTGACACAACATATAAACCTTGGATACTTTGTAGAGCACCCTTTTCAATCGTAATCTGGTTGACGTTGAGCAGGTTCTTCAATACAAGAGTCCTCAGCTTTGGGAAGGACCCTTCAGAAACAACCAAGGTCTCTACGCTGCTCGCCCTATTAAGGCTCAGAAAAACTAGGTTTGGCACATGTGGTGCAAGCAGTAGCAGTGGGTCAACCATAAGACCAGACCAACTTAGAGCTAGATACTTGAGGTTTTTCCCGTGGCTGTGAAATATTGGGCACTCCAGTGTCCCAGCTGCCCAACGACCACGGATAATCAACCTGTGGAGCTTTCTTGACTCTGCTGGGTTGAGAGCATCCAAGCAAAGCGCCTGCTCCGCATCACTTGCGTTGAGAAGCAAGCTGGAAAGAAGTGGCATCTTCGACAGGCTAGCAAAAAGCTTTGCAGAATGTGCAGCATTTACGTCAGTAATCCACAAGCTTTGTAACCAATTCATTTTTTGCAGTTGGTCAGCAAGGTGCTCACTGGCTTGCACAGTCTCGAGTGTCTGCAGTTCCTCCAAGTTTGAGAGATCCTTGGGTGCAGGTACCCCGATGAAGTACTGGAAATTGTTCTGCCTCTCATCAACGACTCTGTCAGCTAAAAGATGACGCAGCTTCTTGACCTTAACTATGCCTCGTGGTAGCTTTTCTATTTTTGTTTGCTTGATGTCCAGGGTTTGTAGGTTTGACAACTTTTCAATACATTCTGGCAGTGACTTGACCTTTGTGCGCCGCAAGCCAATGTAGCGCAGATTAAACAAGTTCTGAATAGATGCCGGCACTTCTGTGATTGCAGAATCTTGCAGCTCGAGAACAGTAAGGTAGCAGGAAGTAGAAAAAATTGAGTCTAACATTTGAGTTGTGGAAGTTACGGACTGAAATGACATTAGGGTGCGGAGGCATGGGAAACCTTCTGTCTTAGAATCACTATCTGTCCATGCATATGACGACATGCGACGGACATCCTTCTCCTCCTTCTGCATTTTTAACATTGCACCACGATGATTTGCTCCACCAAACTTCTCCTTTTTGGCAGTAGAGAGAGCTAGATCACGGACAATGTCATGCATCCTACAGGTGCTGACCCTGCCAAGCTCATCATAGTCCACTACTTGCAGCATGTTCCTTGTGATGAGTTCCATGAGATTTAACTCGGCGACATCCTCCGCTGTGTTTTCTTCATGGGCCACTGCAAAGCCTTCGGCGACCCACTGCCTGACAAGGCTTTCCCGTAATATGGTGTAATCTTCGGGAAACAGGCTGCAGTACAGGAAGCAGTTTCTAAGGTCCCCTGGTAAGTTGTTGTAGCTTAACTTCAGAATTGCCTGGACATCATCTGTTTTCGATAGCTGAGTTCGGAACTGCTTGTACACTTGGTTCCAGGCATGCTCTTCTTGTGGCTTAGATGACATGAGGCTCCCCATTGAGACAATTGCTAGTGGCAGGCCCTTGCACCTTTTTACTATTTCGTTAACCACATTCTCAAGCTCAGCTGGGCACTTCCTGTCCACTGTGTTACAGAAGGCCCTTGCACAGAATAGTCGAAGAGCATCAGCTTCGTTCAAAGGCTGGAGCTGAAGGTGATGTCCCAAGGATGCTACAGAGGCGACATCGTCTCTCCGTGTCGTGATGACAACACGACAAGACTGGAGACTATTGAAAACATCTTGCAGCTTTTCATACACATCTTTGTCCCAGACATCATCCAAGACTATTAAACATTTGTTGCTGCCCTGGAGCCTCGACCTTATTTCTTGCTTCAGCACAAAGGTGTCCATTTGGTCCATGCCAGCTGACAGTGGCTTCTCAGTGTACCCAATCTTCCATAGTAGTTCCCTTAGTAGAGCGTCCACTGTGTAGGTCTGTGAAACAGAGATCCATACTTTAACTGCAAACTGGTCCTTCACCCGGTCGTATACATCGGCAACCAGGGTGGACTTTCCTAATCCGCCCATACCTGACACTGTTATCACAGCTCGGTCCAGTTTTTTTTGAACTGGCACAGTGCTGTCCGGCTCTTTTTGACCCTCCGGATCAATGCAGTCAAGCCATTTGATCAAGTTACTCCGGTTTTCTTGAATCCCAACCAGATCTCCATCTTGAACAAGTACCGGAAAGAAACCTCGAGACCCCCGTCTATCAAAAACAACAGTATTTTTTGGAGCAGCTTGATCATTTGATAGCCAGGCTTTTCGCAGTTCTTTAACTTTCTCTCTCTTTCTTTACTTTCTCTACCTCATCAGCAACATCACTGAAAACCTTGGTATAATATGCTTTTTTAAAGAACTTTGAGACTGAGCTTTCTTCCTGCAGCTCAACAGAGTGGTACGAGCATTTGTCCATTACATCCTCAACTCTGAAGGACACCGTCCGCAGTTCGCCAATCCATTCCTGGACAGCTTTTTTGTCTAGTTCTGTGGAGTCCAAATCTTGTATTACACCGCTCATCATACCCAAATCTTTCTTTATGTTGTTAAGATTATCCGGCAGCGCCTGAGCCTTTTCATTCATGGCTTTTACTTCTTCCCAGACCTTGTTTCCCAAGACAGTAACGATCTTTGTGACGGCAACGAACGCTATCTCCGCCATTAGATTGATGCTGTACAAAGTTAATATGGAGCATGTCAAAATGACGTGATATACAAAAGAGGAGGAAGAGAACCTACGCACACTTGTGTGCAATAATCTGGCAACTAGATTCGATACATCATAATCATAATGGAAGAATAAGAATGCATACGAGAACATATAACTTCTGTATATATATTTGCTACGTCAATACAACAATTAATATTTATTCATTAGAGCATCCGCAGTGTAGTGCCAAACCGAACCGTGTGGAGAGAGAACACGTAGTATGGTTCTATTTGTACACTAACACTTGAACCATGCAAAAAGATTTTTAGTTCGCATCTTCAACTCGAGTCTAACCGAATAAAATATTCTGCTGGCACAGCTCCTCACGCTTGTGAGGTTGTTCCTACAGAGCAGGGAAGGCAAGAGAGTGTTTTTCTTTCCCTTTTAGGTTCAGTTTTGGGCTCCACTAAAAGGAACTCAGCCCTATGAATCAATTAAACCTTTGCTTGTTGGGCATAATTTATTAAGCTTTTGAACTTAATTGCAAGTTGGCGCTTCAAATCTATTGCATCACAAAAAAAATCAATTTCACCGGCCCACCCTAACTTTGAAACCTGGCTCTGTCACTACTCTCGCGCAGGCCACCACCGCGAGAAGGGACATGCAGAGCCACTCATTTTGCTTTGAACTCCGTGCTGAGAACATGCATCTTTGTCGGGGGAGTAGTATAGGAGGGAACCAGCGTTATTGGCAGGAATCAAACGGCCACAAGCATGCCTTCCCGGGAAGGTGCCTGCGGTTTCCTATTGTCCCTCCGCAAGGACGAAGCACCTGGTGTCAAGGATCCAAGCAGATCTTGCAACGATGAGCATTGGGCACCCATCGCGGCTAGATTCGGTGCCCAAATGGCCTCATGTGAAGAAACTCGAGCCGCAACCAAGCAACTCAAACATAGATTTTGCCACCCAAGAAAAGTCGACGTGTTCCTCATGGTGAAAAGAAAGGAAGACCAGCGACTGCTCTCACATGAGCCCGCACGAGAATGGGCAGCCCAACATCGAAGGCAACTCCGGGATCCAAAACTCAGATCGATCTGGTTCGATAGGAGAAAGGATGTTGGGTGAGAGAAAAGCTAGTGAACCTATGGATGCGAAGCCGATTTTTGCCTCCGCCGCTGTAGGAACCCAGCACCCTCCCGGCTACTCTCTCTCTCTCTCTCTCTCTCTCTCTCTCTCTCTCTCTCTCTCTCTCTCTCTCTCTCTCCCCGACACAAACTCAAGGTAGAAGATGAACAACAACTGGACCACGCAAGAAATTTTTGGCCACGAAAGCCGCGGCGAACTCGCCCATATCTTGGGGCTTGACTAAAACATGCGCGCGCAAGATTAATACGCGCAGGCATTCCGACCACAAAACGACAAAGAACCTGTCCGTATCCTCCTTCCCTGTAAAAGTTTCACTACAAGACAGAAAAATTCCAACTTGAATTTCAACTCGGATTTGAGGAGTTCCATCTCGGATGCAAGGATTTGAGGAGTTTTAAATCGATTTGAATGAGTTTCAACTTGATTTAAAGAAGTTTCAATTTGGATTTGATGAGTTTCAACTCGAATTTGACAAGTTCCAAATCGATTCAAAATGTTTCAACTAAAAAAAAGAGTGATCTTCTCTGGCTCCAGTGCCATCCCTGGCGGCGGCGCGTAGGGAGGCCAGACCACCTCTGCCCGCCCGCCTTGGGGGGGAGGACCGTACCTTTTGCACCGCGGCGGGAAAGAGGGGGGGCGGGGGTAAACGATATAAGTTCATCAGGATTAGGTTGAACCATGGATTGTTGACCTTACAGTTCAAAGGAAGAACAAATACAAAACCCCTGTTCTGATTCACGCTGCCGCCTCCTATTGCCTTGCCTTAGCCTACGGCGCGCTGCTGAGATCTTTGTCAGGGCGCTGCTAGCCTCCTGCAACAACACCGTGTGACTAGAGGTTGTGCAGCCGCTTCTACGGTACTGCTTGTGCGCCAGGAACAAACGAAGGGCAGGACGAGGTAGGGCGTTGGTTATTGGTGTGCGCAGCTTGTTGATTATGGGTGGGCGTCCTTTTGAAAGCAACTTTTGTATTGTATCAAAAACGTAAGGCGGAGCCCTCCCAAACCCTTGCTCGCTATGGCCGCCGTCGCCGGCTGCCGGCGGCGGTGGCCAGCGGCAGGGCCCCCAAGGGTCCTATTCGCTTTCCTTTAGTCCTTGCTCCCACCTCTGTCACCTACGATATCTGCAGCCCCCATTCAAATCCCGATCTAAATCTCGATCTGAAGCAAGGTGAAGAAGAAACAAGTTGGCGAAGGAACTGGGCGCCCACATCGCTCTCCCGAAGGGCAGCTCGGGTGCAACCCTAGCCGTTGCCACCGCAACCCGCCCTCGATTCCATCCCTCCTCACCGCCACCGAAGCAGACCGCCAGATGCCCGCGCAGCTGCAAGGACGGTGGCGGCTAGGCTTCTCCTCCTGCTCAAGCTTTTGCCATCTCCCCCTACCCTCCCTTTGTTGCCGGTAGCCGGGGTTGTGGCTTTGGGTTGTGATTCTGCCTCCCCCCTCTCCTTGTTGTTTCTTTGGTCTTGGTTGCTCGGGGCAGGCCATGGTCGTCAAGGGCTGTCTCCCCATGAAGTCCGGCCCTACCCACGAGTTTGGTGGTAGCGTTGCCATCGGTTCCACCGCCTCCGTGACTGGATCTGTGGAGGCCATGGCCAAAACAGGCATCGCCTCATCGGATCCGGTGTCGCTGAGGACGGCTCGGCGTCCTAAAGGACTCATCCCCCTCGCCGGAGCGACGATGGGTCTCTTCCTGAGCTCACATAAAGCCGCCCCCCCCCCTCTTCTCTTTCCCCCTCTATGTTGTGGTCGTCAACGCCATGGTCATGTGGTGCCAGTGGTCGTGCGGTGCTGGAGGATTCACATGGTGGTGGCCAGTTCCCTGCAGCGGTGGCTGGATCTACGCATGACCCACTTTCCCATCCTGGTTGTGGTCGTATTGTAGTTGGTCCTGGTCGTGATGCAATCCTTACATTGGCAAGCGATTTATGATTCTCATTGGTCGTTTTAGGATGGCGGCTTGTGCTGCGGATGGTCGCATCTTTAGTGGCAAGGTAGGATCTTGCTTATCGCAATGGCATGCGTGACATTTAAGGTCACTTCGACGAATACCCGCAATGGTCATATGCTTCACGCATCATTTGTCGTATGCTTCATGCATCATTTGTGATGGGTCGTTCACGATCGCTAAGGTAATAGTACACAAAGGTGCACCATTGCGATGGTGCACCTTTGCGATGGGTCATCAATGGTTGCTAAGGTCGCTAACCTCTTCTATTTTTGCTCCTGCGCGTTTGGTCGCATGCATGGAGGCTTTGGAAGGTAGGCTAGAGACATGTTCAACTTAGGAATACTCCAATTGACCGCTCTCGATCGCCCAAGAATTCTGTGTGCACATCAACGGGCATTCTCAAGTTCGTGAAGATGCTGAAGATCTAGCCGAGGTAAGTGGAGGAGGTTTAGGTCGTGGCTCTTAGTGCCAGTTTCTAGTTGCTGGCATGTTCTGTTCTAATTGTGTTTCATTTGCTACTTATAGGCCCTTGGATCTCTTGTAATATTTTTTGTAACTCTTCTTCTTCTTAATGAAATACTCACGTTCTCGAAAAAAAACAAGATCAATTTGTGATGGTCGGATTTGACATTGAGGTCGAGATTAGAGGTTCAATCTAGGTGCAGCAAGTTTCTTTTTCAAAATGGAACTATTGGTTAGGAATTCAACCATCAGCCAGTTACGAAACTCGTAGGGACCTCTTTTGTCTCTGACTAGTATTACTTTTTTTTTTTTTTGCGAATTATCTGACTAGTATTACGATGTCAGGATTTCTAGTCTGTGCAGTATTTGGTTTATTTATTTTTAACTAAGTTAATGAGAGACTGTCTTAGCAAACCATGCAAATACCAAAGTTATGGAAATTTTCAGTAGTTGTTCAAAAATATATCCAAATGCTTCCAATCATTTAAGAAAAATAAATGTTGTGAGTGGAACAGCGAGCATACCATGTTCTGGAGTTCTATAGTATTGGGGTAAAGCAGGAATTTTAGCTTTTTCTGAAATAATAGTGAGGGGATGCGTCGAGTAGTCATTTTCTACAATAGATATGTTCTAAGTGTAGTTTCGTTCCTCAAGTTTTAAAGGTTCCAATATTGAGAGAGTGCCTTAAGTTCTCGTGTAGAGGTTAATTAATGCAAGTGCAATAACAACCTCTCTCTTGATATAGATATAGTTTTGGTTACATGTGTTCTCCTTGAACATGCAGCAGGCAGCGAGGAAGATGAGGGACCGAGAAGCACGGCACCAGAAGCCTGCTGTTGCTAGTTTCCAGTAGGCCAGTTCATTGGCGGTCCGGTTAAACCGGCAAGGAAACCGGCCACTATGAATGAACAGTGATTAATTCAAATGAACAGTAATTCGTGGGAGAGAATGAATTGCCGGGTTCTTAGCCGGTTTGACGGTTTCATTTTTGAACACCCCTAGTTTCCAGTACTAGATTAGTTGTGCAATGATCCGTGACGAAAATGAAGAAACGTCACCTGGTTAATCTATAACGCGAGATACATGACGAATAATTTTTTCATCACGGATGCCGTTTTATGACGGTTTTTCTCTGATCAGTGACGATTCTCAAACGTCATTGATCACCAGATTTCTTGTAGTGTGCGTAATATCTTTGATTTTTTCAATGATTTTGCTTCAAGATTTGCTATGTTTATTCTTGTTCTTGCATGTCTAGTGTCCAAATTTCATATGTGCCCATTTATATGGTTCAAGTGCCAGGGATTGAATAAACAACTGTTTTGCGATTTGATTTTTATATTCAGCTTCCTGTGAATAAGTACTGGCCCCACTTATTCGGCTTAACATTAAATGCTAACAATGTTTTCAAATGGATATCTTCTTCAAACCGGATCATAATATGTATGATTCTGGTTGTGAAAAGCGTTAGCAGAAACAATGACATGTCCAATTAAATCTCAGAAAGGTGCTATGGCCTCGGTCAGTATTTTATAGTTAGATTTATGTTGTTATACAAAACATACGACAAAGACCCTACTTTGTAGAACCCTCTCTTGTTATGAAGGTTTATTCATGCAAAAAAAAATGAGGGCAAGCAAAACTTGAGATGGAGTAGAGTTTTTTCTTAATTTTAAATATTTTTTAATTAATATTTTAAAAACAGTATGTGACAAAAAAAAATTCAGGATCTAGACCGTTTGGTCACGCCAAGGCACTTGGCGTGACACATACTGCAGTCACGCCAAACAGATTGGCGTGACAAGTTGACACGTCCGCTTCGCTTTCCACGTAGGCGCGACTGATGACCGTGCTGACCAGGTGAGTCACTCCAATCCGATCGGCGTGACTGAGTCACTCCAATCCGATCGGCGTGACTCACTAGGGGATTTAGCCGCGCGCCGGCCTCTTTTTCCTTATGCATTCTTTTCTTTTCTTCCAGACCGAATACTCGAATAGCTGCACATTACAAGACTATTCCTTCACTTCTTAAGGAATAGTCTTGTATGGCTTTAATATGTATCAAGATTCAAGGTATATCATAATTTTATAATTTGATGGGTATTAAAATGTATACACTATCACAAGCTAAAGCATTTAATATTGTATATTGACTTATGTTGCTTTAATATAACTTCGGATGGCTCTGAATAGGGCTCTAGGTAAAATTTTAGTGGTTGTAGAACATCCTCTTTTTTGTGTGCTGCAGGATGGCTCTGAGTAGTGCTCAAGCTTTGTCACTAGTTGGCACTGATGAGAAATGCATGTCCTGATCTTCCGAAAGGTAAGGTAAATTCGATGTGGGACAGGATTCGTTAAAAAGGCTATTTTCTTAGCTTTTCATCCATATGTAGAACGTCTAAAACGTATGTGACTTGGGCGTCCGATTTGATGGAGGTTGTTTCTAGAGTCCGAATCGAACTTGAAGACCAAGTTAATGATGAGTTGAAGTTAGATGTAGGGGGCAACTTTAGTGTATCCGGTAGTGTGATGTCTTTATCAGGCACTTCCTATATGTCGGCCTTAGCTTGAAGAAATACCCATCCAAGCTCTATCAATAATGACACCATCTAAAATCGCAACAGTAACAAAATCTAATTGGAGAGAAATAGAGAGATACTTTAGAGGGTCAATCCCTCTCAATTTGGCCCGGAATGAGCACCTCCCGTGGTCCGGATTCGAGTGGGGAAGGTAGAGAGATGACGAAGAGTTGAAACCTACATGGCGCAGTTGTTCGGTCTGGAAGAAAGAAAAGAACACATAGAGAAAAAGAAGCCAGTGCGGGTCCTGATGAATCACGTCAAAGGACACGGCATGACTGAGTCACGCCGATCGGATGGGAGTGACTCAGTCACGCCGATCGGATTGGAGTGACTCACCTGGTCAGCGTGGTCATCGCCTGCATCTACGTGGAAAGCGAAGCTAACATGTCAGCCTGTCACGCCAATCCATTTGGCATGATTGCAATATGTGTCACGCCAGGTGGCTTGGCGTGACCAAACGGTTTAGATCTTGGAAATAAATTTTGACACGTAATGTTTTTAAAATATTAATTTAAAAAGGTTTAAAATTTAGAAAAAACTCGATGGAGTATCGATTGTCACTTGTAACTTGTTTCACGAGTAAAAAACTATGCGTTACATGAGGGCAAAGCTTATAAGTAAGAAAAAAAATGCATACCTTTCACGAGTAAAAAACTATATATGTATCACATGAGGGCAAGCATGTAAGTAAGAAAATGCATACCTATTGAATCCGTAGCTAGTGAAGTGTTTCACGAGTAGGAACTGCAAGCCCGGCGCCCGCCAATGTAATCAGAGCTCTGCATGAATAAAGATTGAAACTCATGTAAGATTGAAACTGCAAGCCAAATATCTATATCACTGATCATGTATATATGTCAAAAGCCGGGTAAAAAGAAAAGAAGACGCTTAGATAAGAGGGTAATTTTGCAACTAGAATCAAAATTAACAAATCAATTGGAGAAAAGAAAACAAGACCTTAATTATAGGAGATTGAATGGAAGGAACAGGAGATGAAGAAACAAAAATAGCTTATGAGCTATTCGATTCAATAACAGGCTGGCTGGGTATCCATGCCTGGACGACGCAACGTTAAGCAATGGAGCTCGCTTGTGAGGAGAAGAATGCGTATGATGAGGTTTCAGATCTGCAACCAAGCAACTATTTATCAACCAACTCTGTATCACAGGACGACTTGGCGAAGTCAACTCCCACGGCCAGTAGTAGCTAGCACGCCACAGGCTTTATTTTGGAAGCGGTTGCTCTAGTAATAACGAGACGCGGCTTTCGCGCTGGAAGCGAATTATAATAAGAGGACTTGACTAGACGAAGGACTCTAAATAATTATTTGTCCATTGGAAGGAGGCCTAACGCCTTTCACTTCCTCCGGCGTAGTCACGCGTGTGCACACAAAACTATTAGGGGTGATGTTTTCAGTGTCTTCTATGATGCATGTACTTGAACAATCATATTTATCAGGACAATTTTGTTTTCCGCAGTTCTAAGGAAAGCCTAGTGAATATTTAGGGCACTGTTTCTGAAATCTCTTTTACCATCTTCCTTGTTGCTACAGTTTTATTTGCGATGGTTTCTATTTGCTAATACAATTATTTTTTCGAAATTTCTAGTTAAACAATGCCCGAAAGCCAATTCATATCAGCCCAGCTTGATCACCAGCTCATCCGCCATTTTCTAGGTAAACATAGCAAAGAAGATTTCAGGGTGATGGAAAATGGAGGACCACAACTGTGGTGGCTCGCATCACCGCAAATGTTAGCTTTTGCAGATGAGCAGCTCAAACATACACATAAAGTTTTCTGTATACATGACCGATTCTAACTGTACAATTACGCATGTTATACTAGCCATTACAACAGCCCGCTGCAATCTCAACCCACTGCAGAAGGATTCATTAATGAACGGTCGGCCTGATAACAACGTTATGAATATGTGAGCTAGATGATCTTGCAAACAGGCCAATTTGATTTCCAACATTTTCCCACCGGTCGTTCACATCAAAATAAAGATCAAACCCTATGCACTTAGGTATGGCATATACACTAATAAAAGGAAAGTTGACTTTAAAAGACGATAGCAAGCATTGAAGCAAGAAGGTGTGTAGTACCTGCTCAACGTGGCCTACAAGAAGGAAATGCAGGACCGGTTTCGAACGATGTAATCAAAATTCTGCATCGAAGACGAACATAACTTGTTCAATATATAGGCTAATTCGTAGAACTTATCATATCTCAACTGCTCAAAAAGTTGAAAAAAAAAGAGAGTAAAAACTGAAACATCGAACGATGAAAGATAAGAGGACATTGTTTACAAACAAAATCTGGATCCGCACAAGTACTGCAGGGAAGAAAAACAAACCTTGTATCGAAGATGAACCGGAGAAGAACAGTAGCTCAGATCAACTCACAAGAACGGGCAGTGCATAACAGTTTGGACGGAAACATATTGGAGCTTGCTTTTGAGCAGCCTGGACTTGAAGTTCCGGATCTGTAACCAGGAACAAGTAAATCTTCCGTCTCCGTTTAGTCCTTTACAGAGTTGTTATCTTTGGAAGACTTGGCAAGGTAAACGCCAATGTCCACTAGTAGCACGTTCCAAGAGGCATTTGTTTTTTCCAACAGGAGCCTTCAGCATGTGAAGCCAGCTATAATAAATGACGAGACGAGCAGAGACTCGATTGAGAACGGCCGTTTTTCTGTATAGCTATTCGATGATGTCTTGATACAATATACTACTTGGGAGTCACATTCACTGGACCAGGCTGAAGCAAGTCGCGAGTCCAACGTTCATCCATGTGACAAGCAATGTCTTGCCTCTTGAATATTCATTCGGTGGCTTGGATCTGAACTAAAGGTCCTTGCTGTTAGTAACCAATTAACGATGACAGCTAAGTGATGCTGGATCTGACGCCTACAACAGCGTGGACTTGCCACAAGACTCGTTGCCCCCTTATCCCGTCCATTGTTGGGGTAACAAGTTAACTCTGAACTTGTGAGCATGTCAGAGATGAAGAAGACCATATGAGCATATTATCGCAATGTTTTTATTGACTGCTCCAAAAATGACTGAATATATGGTGTCCAACGGTCAAATTAGAAGACTCCATCTATTAGCGATTCAACTGCGGCAAATCCAGCTATTGAGCCGACTCCATCTTCTCCCACCGCCGTTGCGGCTGCTCGTTGCTTTGTTCTTTCTTTCTTTTTTTCGTTTTAGAATCGTTTTGTTCTGTTTTGTGCCGCCTCTGGACGAGAGACGCAACTCTGCTCCTCCCATTCATGGGCTGGTATTGGGCCGTTGTTTCTTTCTTTCTGTCTTGGGCCAATATCCAGCACGAGTTTGGGCTATTGTTCTTCTTCGGTCATGCGTGCTGCTGCTAGGAGTGATGGCCAAATGGGCCGCCCGGCACGGCATGGCCCGAGCCCGGAATGCCACGGCCCATTTAAATTTTGGGCCGGCACGACACGTAATTGATTTCAGGCCGTGCCGTGCCAGCCCACGTGCCTACCCCTCAGCCCGCGGCCCGGCGCGAAATTGATTAATCGTGCCGGGCCGGCCCGTTTAGCCCGACAGTCTGTTTTAAATTTCAGCCTTTTAGCTATTTTTTTAAGGAATTTAGTGTTAAATGATGCAAAAATAGATACTTGTAAAGAGAATTGAACTTGAGACCTCATACTTAAGAAGGAATGCACTTACCACTAGACTAAGACTACTAGTTGTACACATAAAAATTAAAAAATATATTTGATAAAACTTAATCGGGCCGTGCCGTGCCGCCCGCCGTGCCCGCCCCTCGGCCCAAGCTTGGCCTGACGGTACGTGCCGGGCCGGCCCGGCCCGTAATTTGATCGTGATGTGCCGGGTTCGTGTCGGGCCAAATAATGCGTGCTTCGTGCCCGCCTGATTAGCCCGGCCCATTTGGCCATCACTAGTCTGTGGTACAGTCAATTTTTTTCCTATTAGTTTTTCATTGAGTTCATTATCCATCCAAGTCCAACTCATACTTTTAATCTCAGTTTGTCGAAGCTATGTGTGTCCACAAATTATTGTCATGTCTACCAATTTGTTTTTTCTTTTGGTTCGCTCGACCCATCAATCTGGCTAATCACATCATATCATTCCACTATCTACCATCGCGGTAGTAGATCATATCATCACATTACTTGCCATCGCGGTAATGCATCACATCATTCCACTACTTGCCATCGACGGTAGTGTATCATATCATTCCATTACCTGCCATTGCGGTAGTGCATCATATCATTTTTTGCTACTTGCCATTTGCAGTAGCATTTTATATTTATCATATCTTCTCACTATATGCCATTGCTGTAGTGACATATTATTTCTTTTGGTTTGACTTGACACATCTCACTATTTGTCGGTTCTATTCTACATCGGCATTCAAGAGTTGCAAGGTTCCATGACATTTACATGGTCACTCGTTCAAATGCAACGCTGTTGCATATGCTTGCATTTGAGGAGGAGGGATTGGGGTGGGGAGGGGGGGTGGGGGGGCGTTAATGATATAGTAGTAGCATAGGACTCTAATGGAGTCATGTAACCCATATATATTGCCCCCTTTGAGGGCTATTATCAATACAAACCATAATCATAATAGATACAAAAACATAACTCAACAAGGTTGGGCAAAGTCATTTTACAAGCCATTGGGTCCTCTACTTTGTCAAGCCTGTGTTGGGCCTAGCGTAGGCATGGTTGGGCCAAGAGCTTTGTACTAGGTTAGATTCGGCCATGGACCTTAACTGACGATGTTGAGGCGGGCATATAAGCACGCCGGGTGGATGGTGGAAGAAAACATTGATGATGAAACCAGTGCTTTTTGAACGTATATCAAATGTCAGATCCCAAAATTTAAACAGAAGATTAACAAATCACTCCTGAAAAATTTCATAGAATTACTAGGCTTAAATCTAGCTTTTTTTGAAAATAAAAGTTGAAACTTGCTAACTCAAGAGAAATAGGAAATTTCTGAAAACAAAATAAAAGTGGGACATGCCAACATCTTGCTAAATTGGGTTTATATAAAAAAAATTGTTTGAAGCTTATTTGATTTTATTTGGATTTTGATTGAATCTCTTAGTTTGGCAAATGTTTAAACATTTCTTCTCCCCCTTTCTTTTCTGGCATGAATCCCCTTTTATTTTCCCCAGCCCGCTCTTTTCCTTTTCTCTGGCCCGCTCCCCTTCCTCTTTTCCCTTGGCCCACCAATCTAGCCCAGCCCACACGCTACACCAAGAACAACTAAAATATTGACTATACAACTCTTATTTTACTTGGAATTCTTCTCTAAGCCATGCATAAAACGTGCATGTCTGTTGCAAATGAACCATGAAGCCTTTCCTGTATAACGCCATATATGCAAACATCTATACACTTTAATAGTGTAGTGACTTGAATAGTGTAGTGCTTGTTGAGTACTTTATGTACTCACTCTTCCTATCATAATTCAGAAGAAGAAGAGTATGCTGGAGACGACAATGACGAGTAGGGTCACCGTTTTCTCAAGTTGCCTGTGAAATATCATAGTGTTTTCCTGCTTTTGGGAGTTTGATATAAGTATCTTGGGCTCTTGGCTAGTATGCCAGCTTTTGTTTTGTAACTTAACTAAGTCTATGATTGAACCTTATGGGATGTAGTAACTATGAGCAATAAAACAGTATGTATATGTGTAAACTACTAATCTTACAGTATACGCAAAGATTCTAGAAATGGGGTCTTACATGAAGTTATAGACCTCTTACTTCTCCCCCCTTGTTCTTCGCGATGGATCTACCTGTCTCTGTCTTAGATCGATGTGAGGTCGTGACACGTAATTCGATCCATACAATTTATTAATTCCTTCCTGCTAGTTCACTTAATCAGATATTTTGTATGAACGTCCACAACCTGGTGGTTATGACACATGCAAATATCTCACGACAGCACGCGAGGTACGTGTTCACATAGTTCCTGTTTGATTGCACATACCAATTACCAACCTTGCGATTTGGACTTGACGCACGGTGGTACGATCAGTGTTTACTTTTCTTTTTTTTTTGCGAGGGATCAGTGTTTACTTTGCACCAAAGCTACACACCCACATCGATCATGTCATGCTTTTAGCAAAAGAAGAAGCAGCAGTAGGACCGCTCAACGCACTAGCTTGCTGAGACTCATCAGTTTGGCCATATGCCCTGTCGTGTCGCGTCCGATCCATTACCACAAGTCGATCACAACTATAGCAGCACTGCAAGCACCACACCTCCACACGTACGCTTGGCTCTTCCCCCACTTCTCTCGTGCGCCATGCTTCATTTCCTAGTCCTGGTCGCGTTCGCCTTCCCGGCGATCGCCAGCGTCGTCGCCGTGGATGGCGCCACGTCCTCCACGCACCTCCGGTTCTACATGCACGACACGGTGACGGGGAGCCCCGCGACGGCGGTGCGCGTGGCGAGAGGCGCGGCGCCGCTGCCCGGCGACCCCGTCAACCGATTCGGGGACCTGTACGTCATCGACGACCCACTGACGGAGGGCCCAGACGCGGCGTCGCCGGCCGTGGGGCGCGCGCAGGGGTTCTACCTCTTCGCGTCCCGCTCCGACCAGGCGTTGCTTCTCCGCGCCGACCTCGTGTTCACGGCGGGGAAGCACAACGGCAGCTCCGTCGCCGTGCTGGCCAGGGACGCCATCCTGGACGAGGTCAGGGAGCTCCCCGTCGTCGGCGGCGCCGGCCGGTTCCGCGGGGCCGCCGGGTACGGCCTGCTGAGGACGCACTCCTACAACGCCAGCACCAACAACGCCGTGCTCCGGATCGACATGTACCTTAACGTGTAGCCGCACCGTATCCCGGTACTCTCGTCGTATGTATACTAGGTCCCTGTGCAAGGCAAAGCGCCCATGTGTAAATGCCGTATATATGAGTTTTTTTTTTTTTTTGAGACACAAATGCCGTATATGTGAGTGGTTCTACTGAAGATTTCATGGCCATAGCAAACACGTTGGATAGCTCTTCTTCTTCCTTATCACGACATGGAAGTATTGGGACGTTTGATCGCCTGCGGCAATGACGAAGTCGCCGGCGAGCGCTTGTGGGCCTGTCGGCGATGTGCCTGGGTGGGAGCGTGGGGACACTGCGGCATCCGAAGTTGGGCTGAAGTGGGCTGAGATTCATGGGCTGATGGGTGGTCGAACGCTAGCTAACAGCCCACGTCAGCCCGCACCTTCCTTCCCCACTATTTTTCTTTTTACGTTAAGAAAAAGGCTTTCATTGGTAGTTCTAAATAACTGTGAGCCATCTATTTAAGTAAATCTTGAGGCATAAAATGAATTTTTGCACCCTAAGATGCAAAACTTCACCCATAATTATCATTTATTATTTTTGAAAACTCAAATGATGCACTTTTTTATGATTTTTAGGATCTCATCTTGTGTCAAAACCAGAAAAATGTGATATGAAATTTGTGCCAAACGTGTCGCATGTTATGGCTATACGAAGGATGAGACAATAATAATTCTTTTAGCTACGTGAGGAGAGGAAATTACGTGGCATCAAATTTGTACCACGGTCACACGAGTGCTACGTTCCTTTTCTTGTTCTTGGACCGTTAACATATTACTTTTAGTACGTTGCGCATGTTTGTAGTTTTGGAACGTGGCACATGTTTGTAGTTTTGCAACGTGGCACATGTTTGGCACTTCTTCAGCTGCATGTATTTTCATTGGTATGTAACCAAAAAAAGAGAGAAAGATGTGAAACGGATTTGGACAGGGAAAGGAAAGTTCTAGAAGAACTAATTCTAGTCTAATCTAAGTGGGCAATTTACCAAACGAGTTCCTTTCTTAGTAGCAAAGAGGATATTTTTCCCGAGTATAAATAGTGGAGTACCCCAAGCATTGTAATCACCGATTTATTCAGAATAATAAAGAGAAACTTCACCTTATATTGTGTCTTATCTCTTGGCTACTTTTGTGCATTGAGAGACGTGGAGGGAGAGATTGCCTACCGCCGGTAACGTTGTATAACACGTTATCAGCACGCTCTGCCCGAGCTAGAAGTCGACAAGCAAAGAAGATGGCGAGTTCCTGACGTCGCCGACCTCGGGATTCGCGCCTATCTTGGGAGTCGTTATTTTCAATATAATATTGTATCCCAAGGATTACTTAATTATTAAATATATGAGCCAATCAAAATAATGATAAAATATATTAATATTTTCATAACATGAGTTACGATGTCTACTATCATATCAAAAATTTGAACCTAAAGCCACAATTATGCATGGAGAAATAAAAAAGACACATTGTGTTAGGGATAAATTAAACCAAGTGACATAGTTTAGGGGGTGAAATGGAACCAAAAAATAGTTTAGGGAGTTATGTGGACTTTGAACATAGGGGAGTAATTTGTACTTTTTCCTTAATTTTTTAGCATGGCACATTTGAACCGACCTCACTTCTAAAAAAAAATCAAATACAATGGGTTAGCTAAGATTCAATCCAAGATAAATGATGGGTCATCTCACGCTTAAATTGAAGGATGGTAGAAATTCTCCAATCTATTTCTATTATTTAATAAATATAGAGTATAAAATATATAAATAATAATAAACTATGGTAAACTTCCAATAATATAAATTCTAAATAATATAGCAAGTCTAGCCACGCTAATGCGCGGGCAGCCATACTAGTGAGAAGTATCAGGAGACAAATCCCATAGATTTGGGCAGGGCGTCACTTATTGTAGCATGGCGCAGCCCCCTCCTTCCTTGCGCAGTACAGGGCACATGACGCCCCCAAATGAAGAGAAGCAGGCGTACCGTAGTCGCTGTCGCCCCCCGCCCTGCAGTTTGCCCCTGGTCGCCCGCCTCACCGCCACCACCGGAAGAAAGAATGAGGTACCCAGATTATAAGAAGGCTAGCAACGATAGGGGGGCATTTGCATAAATTTTGTCCAATTCGCTCCTATCACGTGTCGCGCCGTGAGATGGGATTGGATGGCGGGATACGCACTGAAAGAGTTGATGTACCTGTATTTGCATTTTAAAAGTTTTTTTTAAAATGGCATTTTAGAAGTTGATGTACTTGGATGAGAGTGCCTAAATAGTTTAGGTACCTAGAGTGCACTTCACTCTTTATTTTTTCCCGCGCTATGTAATTTTGGAAAAAAGGTTTGGTGGCGGACACGAAGACACAATCTATCATGCTGGTTACGTTCTGTGGAGAAACGTTTATACGAGATTAAGCTCCCATTCTACCATGAGCAAATGCTACAGCTACGAAAACATCTCCGAGATTCTTAGGGCACCCACAACGCGTTTTTATGTGCCGTCTATATACCGTGCTATTTGCAAAAAACACCCCGTGTAGAGAGGAGACGGCTCCCGCTGTCATCTCGTGAGGCGACGGCATCAGCTCGTGCTCCCAGGCCAAAACGACGGCGTCGCTCCCGTTGTACTCGTCGTTGCGAGTAGAAGACAGCTCGCCCAGATTTGCTGTGCCTGTGCGTCGTGTGGAGCAAGAGATTCGCCGCAGACCCGTCCAGTTCAACGCAGCGGTGCGACGGCAACCGGACTAGCCTGTTCATGGATGCTAGTTGTGATGAAAAAAATGGGGAAGATGAAATTCGCCTAAAAAATCATGAATCGACTCGAATCAATCACAAAACTATCTTGAAGAGCACCGAACGACACCATTTTGATGGTCTGGACACCTACCTGAGCAAGCTTCGCCATCAACGATCTGCTCCCATTGTAGGCGGCCTGGGTCAGAAGAGAGAGGTAGAGAGGGGAAGAGAGAAAAATAAAACAGCTCAGCTGCAAAACGAACAAGCGGCCGATGCTGAGCGAGCGATGCGACGTCGAGCTCTTGCTAGTCACCTTGAGCTCCTCGATGCCCAGCCCTTGCACAGCACGGACTGGAGCTCGAGCTCCTCACCATGGGTAAGAAGAGAGAGAACGAGGAAAAGAAAGAATGAGTGGAGGAGAAGCATTGGTAAGAATATAAGATAAGCTCGAGTATTATATGGCCTGGCCTTGGATAATTGCTGGGAGTGGAGCAGAGCCGTGCAGGAGATATGTGTTCTTTGTTACATAAATTTTCTTGTCATATTTTCTTAATAACTATAGATGTGCGTTTGAGTGAATAATTTCACAAACTCAATACCTGAAACTAACATCATCATGATTTATTCTCTTATACAAGTAACAATATGGTGTACAAAATTAATTTCACACATGATCCTCTTATTTTGTAGCCTCATGCATGAATTAAATTGTATATAGACAGACTAACAGACAACCCATTATATGAGTTGTCTGTTTTGCTGTCTGTGTGCGACAATCAAGACACTCACAGACAGCAGCTGTCTGCACCACTGTGGGTGCCCTTACGCACTGACTCAGATAGGGCCCACAGCAGGCCGACGTGGCTAGAGCCTACCTATACTCTCCACCGCAGCCATTAACGACGCAGTTTCTCCATTATTTTGTCTCTGTTTCTTCTTCCATCGCGTCGGGGGCGTGGCGGATCATTCGGTCGGCAAGCGGCTCGCAAGTGGCTTCGTTGTCGTCTTCTCATGCGCGCGTCATCTTCATCGAAGTTCCTGGCAATCGGCGCAAGACATATATATTTCAGTTGGTTATTCTTTTCCATTACTAGTACACCGGCACTAGCCTTGCCGCCCCTCTCCGCCAGAGTTGCCGAGTTCTCTACACCGCGCCTCACCGCGCTCTCCGAGTTCATCGGGCATCGGGGTCACGCTATGGGGATTAAGACGGGGTGGATGCCGGGATGTCGATCGTCACGTCGGCGGTGGTTGGCGGCCGGAGTAGCGCTCGTCGCGTCGGCGGTGGTTGGCACAGCAATGCGGGCCTTGCTGATGCTTCTTGTCCCCATGTTCGCTGCTAAATAGGCTTTGATTTAGTGGAGGTTACCCGCTAAACAGGCATGTCTTATCCTGTTTGATGCGTGAAGAACCTCCATCGTCATCATCTTACTTAGAAGGAGTGGCGACATTTCAATGCATTGCGATGATAATTCTCCCAGTGCCTCTGATTCCGATCAGTAAAATGCACTCTGTCGAATTGCAGATAAGTATTACGTACTTGTCATGTTCCTGTAATGAAGTGAACCTATGCCTGGTATCTTGTCTATTTTCAAGTGTTTTGTTTAGTTTTTTTTGTCTCAGATTTGTAAAACAGCTAAATGGCTTAGCTGCAGCTATAGCCACCTATAGCTGCTATAGCTGCTCTTAGGGCGTGATTGATTGGTTGGTTGGTTATTGCCAGGCTTGGCCCGTCGCATGCAGGTTCGAGTTGATTGCTTGCCTGGTTGCCAACTCAGGGCAGGCTCCGACGATGCAAAACGGCCGGCGCAGCCTGACTCCCAGGAAACGAAATCGATTTTCGTTTCTGGTGAGCCTGGCTCGCTCGGTGCGGATGCACGTACGCGGGCAAGCTCTCGTGAGAGCGGAAAATACGGGACGCAGGCAACCAAACGTCTTCCCTCCGTGGCCTGGGTGCATGCAAACAAAAACCAATCAAACTGATGTTGCAGTTGAAGAACCTGGCTGGCTGGAGCCTGCATCGGCAGTGCGAGCCAGGCCGTGCTGACAAGAAAACCAATCACGCCCTTAGCTGATTTTGAAGCTGGCAGCTAAAGGCTTTAGCCGGAGATTTAAAACATTGACCATGACACGACGTGTTGCGAATTTGACTTTCGCTTAGTTTTTGTGACTAGAGAGGACTGACTATGTTAAGACCTTGCTGTTGCAAGGCTAGGTAGGTGGTATTCTTTCGAAAATGAAGTTTAGTGGCGGACATGTCTCGCCGGTGTGGGATGAGCCAGTCTCCGTGCATCAGAGAAACCCTCTCTTCACTTCAAAAAGAGAGAGAGAGAGAGAGAGAGAGAGAGAGAGAGAGAGAGAGAGAGAGAGAGAGAGAGAGAGAGAGAGAGAGAGAAACCCTCTCTATAAAAAAATTCCAATACATAAGCGCAGATTGAGCCATCACACGAGCTATCTCGATTGGCTAGCTGCTCCAGATGGGAGCCCGGCCACCCGGGTTCCATTCTATATCTCTTCTTTTTTTAGAAAAAAGGTTTGGTGGCAGACACGAAGACACAATCTATCATGCTGGCTACGTTCTGTGGAGAAACAGAAACTATAAAACTCCAGTATCTAATAATTAAGCTCACATTATTCTACCATCACACGACGTGTTATGAATTTGACTTTTGCTTACTTTACGTGACTAGAGAGGACCGACTATGTTAACTACCTTGCTGTTGCAAGGCTAGGTAGGTATTCTTTCTAAAATTTAAGTTTAGTGGCGGACATGTCTCGCCCGGCATGGGATGAAGCAGTCTCCGTGCATCAGAGAAACCCTATCTTCACTTCCAAAAAAGAAACAAAGAAAAAAGAGAAACCCTCTCTATAAAAAGGCTCCAGTACCTAAGCGCAGATTAAGCCATCACACGAGCTATTTAGAGCTATTGCAAGCAACGGCATCCGCTGGTAATGGAAGCGATAGCAAGAAGCTTCCGTGGGAGTACAGCCTTCGCAAGTACCTCCTGCTGCTGGCGACCCTCGTGGCCACGGTGACGCTAGGAAAACAATTTCGGCAAAATTTCA
The DNA here is from genome assembly GCA_007726485.1 of Eragrostis curvula. Classification (NCBI taxonomy): domain Eukaryota; kingdom Viridiplantae; phylum Streptophyta; class Magnoliopsida; order Poales; family Poaceae; genus Eragrostis; species Eragrostis curvula. The sequence continues at coordinate 37,297,683 of CM017440.1, read as the reverse complement.
CCGAAATATCCGACATTTCGCCTTTTCCGGTGGGGACCGAAATATTGTCGAAATGAACAGTACCAACGAAATTCCATCCTTGACCCCCTACATGAGTCCAAATTGTCTAGTTTATGTATGCAATCGTGATATTTTATACATTTGAGACCATGTCTTGGGAAATCATGTGAAAACTTTTTGAAAATTTTAAATTTTGTTCGCCGAAATTTCCGAAATTCCCGAAATTTCATATTTATCGGTGACCTCCGAATTTTTTTTGTTCCCGAAATATTTTTCCTAGCGGTGACGTACACCGCTGGCTTCACCCCGCCGGGTGGAGTCTGGTAGGAAAATGACCCCGCCGGCAGCTACCTTGCCGGCGACCCCATTCTACGGCAGACAAGCTACCCCCGGTACGTGGTGTTCTTCTACTCCAACGCCACCTCCTTCGCCTCCTCTCTGGTTGTCATCATCCTCATCCTCATCCTTTCCGTCCGGCATGAGATGACGTGCGCCAACCTTGGGCCTCTCGGCGTCCTGCGCGGGTTCATGGTGCTGGACCTGCTGAGCCTGATAGTTGCCTACACCGCTGGCATCTACCGGGACCGGGACGTGCCGGTGTACACCATGGTACTTGCGGCCCTCATCGTCGTGTACCTGGTCATCTTTCACATGGTGCTGCCATGGCGTCGTCGTGGGGAGTAGCAGGATGCCAGCGACATCGGGGACGGAAAAACCCCCGCCGTGCTCTGCAAGGAGAGCGAGAAGCCGCGCAAAGTGCTGATGCTGCTCACGACGTTCGCGGTGAGCGTCACGTACCTGGCTGGGCTGAGCGCACCAGGAGGCTTCCGGGACGACAAGGAGGGCGGTCACCTGCCGGGGGAGCCGGTCCTCATGGGAGGAACAGGAGACTACAAGACACTACGGGAAACCGGTTCTTTGCCGGGTGCCCGAGGCTTTGCCGAGAGCAAATCGTCAGGCACTCGGCAAAAAACCGGTTTGCCGAGAGGCACTCTCGGCAAAAGTGGAGCACTCGGTGCCGCCACTCGTACCGAGAGCCAACCTTCGGCAAAGGTTAACACTCGGCAAAAAAAATTTGTTTGCCGAGAGCCCTAGCCAAGACACTCGGCAAAATTGCAAAAAGCTCTCGGCAAACTGCAGACGCTCGGTAAAACTTGACGGCCGTCCGGAATTCGCCACGGCGTTAGGGATGTGGGCCCCGGCCCGCTGTTTGCCGAGAGCAATTTCCGGCCTCTCGGCAAAAAAAAATCTATTCACCGAGAATTTTTGCGTGGGCTCTCGGCAAAACCGGCTCCCGGCAAAAAAAAATTGGCTTTGCCGAGAGTCACTCTCGGCAACAATAATTTTGCCGAGAGCCACTCTCGGCAAAATAATTTTCATTGAATTATTTCATATGTTATATTTCTTCAAATCAAAAAGTTGTCAACTATAAAGTTGTCTATAATGTAGAGATCTACACTTTCTATTTTGGTCATTTGTTCAGTCGACAAAGCGACAGTAAAGTTGTTCACAAGCCATAAAGGTCCCATGGAGTTCATAGAAACATGAAGAGGTACATTTGAAATTTGTAAACAATGTAAGTACGTTTTTTCGGATAAAAAATACCAAAATAAAAGTGTTAGAGCTTCATAAGTGACACAACTTTGCTGCTGAACACTTTTAAATTTGAATATTTTATGTCAATAAAACGTTCGTTTGTATTTCTCAAATTTGAAAATTTGAATTTTTCAAACGACCTCAGGTAGAGAAATTGTACAAATAAAAGTTGGAGCTCTCTCTCAACCAGTTACAAGACTTTGTAGTCGACAAACTTTTTATTTGAAATCAAATTGTCAATGAAAATACGAAAAAATTGCTCAAATTTGAAAATTTGAATTTTGAAAACACTATCGGAAGGCGAATTTGTTAAAATAAAAGTGGTGAAACTTTGTAGTTGAACATTTGTAGTTGAAACATTTTTAAATTTGAAATCAAAATGTGAACAAAGAGTACGTTTGAAATGAAAGTTTAAAAAAAAAGTATTTTTTTTGCCGAGCGCCATTGTATGCAAGCTCTCGGCAAACAATAATTAATTTAAAAAAAAAAGAAAAAAATGTTTGCCGAGAGCCAGATCGCGGGCTCTCGGCAAACCTTGGCACCAGGACATAGCCGCGCGGCCCCCTCTTCCCCCTTTCTTCCTCTCTTTCTTCCCCAATCTCCTCCACCGCCGCCGCTCGCCGCGCAGCTCATCCCGCGACGCCGCGCCTCCATCCCGCGCCACCGCGCCTCCATCTCGCGCCTCCCCTCCCCACCCCGGTCCCAATCGCCGCCACTCCTCGCCGCGCCGCGCCACCCGCCGCCGCCACCAGATCTGCGCCGCCACCGCCACTCCGCGCCGCGCCGCGCCGCTCCTCCACTGCCACTCCGCGCCGCGCCGCGCCACCCGCCACCGCCACCTGCCGCCTCCCCGTCGCACGGCCCCTCCCCGCCACCACTGCGCCCTCCTCCGCCGCCCGTCCCCGGCCTCAGCTCCCCGTCGCTCTGGGTCCCCGGCCTCCCCGTCGCCGCCACCTGCCACCGCCACCTGCCGCCTCCCCGTCGCACGGCGCCTCCCCGCCACCACTGCGCCCTCCTCCGCCGCCCGTCCTCGGCCTCAGCTCCCCGTCGCTCCGGGTCCCCGGCCTCCCCGTCGCCGCCACCCGCCACGACATGCGCGCCGCCACCCACCTTGACGTCCGCGCCGCCACCCTCCTCCCCTACCCCAGTCTCGTTGTCCTGCAGGTGAGCTGCTTTTTCATTTTTTTTTTCTGTTTTTCTCTCCAAGTCCGATGCTTTTCTTGCAATGAGTTGGTTCCAAAATCGTTTAGGCATTCCTCTCCGACGCCGGTGACGTGCTGCCACCGTCGACGTGCTGCCCCCGGCTTTCTGCTCCGCCGTGCTGCCCCCCTCGTCCTGCAGGTGAGCTGCCTTTTTTTTCTGTTTTTCTCTAGTGGAATTGAAAAGGAGTGATGCAAGAGTTGATGATAATGGGTCGGTGTTGCTTGTGTGATGCTTGAATGAGCGATGGAAGAATTGAAGCCATGTTTAATTGTTGATGAGGTCAAGTTATTGCTACATCAATTAGCAATGAAAATGTCCGCTGCTGAATTGATGATGAATTTCTATCGAAAATGTCTGCCGGCCATCGTGCCGTTGTTTTCTTGCAGATTTTTTGAACCTCTCCATACAGGGGAGGTTCTGTCAAAATTTTGAATGGCTTGTGTCAAAATTGATGGCTTTATGTTTTATTCTTTGCAGGAGAGGAGAGGCTTTTCCGCCGTCTTCCACTCGGCACTTTTCAGACAGCAAGGTGAGACAAAAAAGCCCCTCCTTTTTCCATTCATGTCTGTAGTTAAAGCGTAACCTAGTTAGGTGTCTCCCGTTCGAAATAGATACACAGTTGGAGATATGCCCGATGGTTGCATATCTTTGACCGTATCTGTTTCGAATTGTCCACGTATTTGGACAGCCCGATGATGCGTAGATGGGGTTTGTCTCCATGGTTTACTCCGGTTTGAGACAGAGTTTCGGCATCATCTCCCTGTTGTTCTCCGGATACACAATCTCCTTTTCAGGACGTGTATTTGGAGAACAGCGGGGAGGTGCTGCCGAAATTCTGTCTCGGACCGGAGTAAACCATGGAAACGAACCTCATCTACGCATCCTCGGGTGGGATTAGGACCTATCTTCACCTAGTAGACAGTTGGAACATCGTGTAGATGCAAATGATTTTTATACTACTCGCATATATGTTAGAAGATGGCGGACCGTCAGTGGATGTATACGGGCCGCTCAAGTCAGGGTGACTTGACACGTGAATGGATTGACAAGACCGAAGCTTTCGTGGAACTAGCATTTGCCAAGGTTAAGAATAAGAATGTGACTTGGTGTCCCTGCAACCATTGTAACAACACGCGGCAACATACAAAGAGGATCATGGGTCAACATCTTATTAAGAATGGCTTTACGCCAAACTATACCCGTTGGACTTACCATGGTGAAGCCACACGGAGGAGAGACGAGGTCGTGAGACAACGCGTCCGTGATCTTGATTCTGATGCCGGGGTAGGAGACATGTTAGATGACTGTCATGAAGCACAGGCCAGTGTTGATGAAGAACGTAGGCCGGAGGAGCCAGAGGAGACCACAAAGGCCTTTTACGACATGTTGTCTGCAGCACAACAACCTCTCCATGGGCATACTAAGGTTTCTAAACTGGATGCAATTGCACGCCTAATGGCCGTAAAGTCACAGTTCAGCTTGAGTCGGAACGCCTTCGATGTCATGTTGACAGTTGTTGGCACCCTCCTTCCGGAAGGTCATATTCTGCCAAAGGGCTTGTATGAGGCACAAAAACTCCTTCGTGCACTTAAGATGCCATATGAGCAGATACATGTGTGCCCGAACGCATGCGTGCTATTCAGGAAAGAACATGCGGAAGCAAAATACTGTCCAAACTGTTCATCCTCTAGGTACCAGGAGGTAGACTGTGGTGATGGTCAAAAGAGGCAGCTCGCGGTCCCAATGAAAATCCTACGATACCTCCCGTTCTTATCGAGGATTCAACGTGTTTACATGATTGAGGAGACCGCAAAAGAAGATGACATGGCACAAAGATGGTAAACGATACTCTCATGATAAGCTTGTACATCCAGCCGATGCTCGGTCCTGGAAACGGTTTGATGAGATTCATGACATCAAAGCTCAAGAGGCTCGTAATGTACGTGTGGCACTGGCAACAGATGGGTTCAATCCTTATGGTATGGGGTCTGCCCCGTACAGTTGTTGGCCCGTTTTCGTCATACCCCTTAATCTCCCCCCCCCCCCCCGGCGTCCTTTTTCAACGACAGAACATTTTCTTGTCGCTGATAATTCCTGAGAACCCGGGGAATAATATGTCTGTTTACATGGAGCCTCTGATTGATGATTTGGAACTTGCTTGGAAGGAAGGGGTAGTGACATACGATCGAGCAACAAAGACAAATTTCAGAATGTACGTTTGGTACCAATACTCTCTGCATGACATGCCGGCGTATGGTTGTTTCTGTGGATGGGGCGTTCACTCGAAGTTTCCGTGCCCAGTATGCAAGCATCTTGTGAGGTTCATTTGGTTGAAGAAGGGTGGCAAGTTTTCTTCATTCGACCAACACCGACAATTCCTTCCTCTTGACCATCCATTCAGAAGAGACAAAAAGAACTTTACAAAAGGTGTAGTAGTTCATGACCCTCCACCGCAGTTCTTGAAAGGTCCGCAGGTGCATGCAATGTTAGATGCTCTCCAGGTTGATGAAACAAATGGTTGTTTTGTGGGATATGGTGAGCAGCATGCCTTCACTCAGATCATGGGCTTGTTTAGGCTTTCCTATATGGGTGACATTCTTCTTCCACATAACATCGATCGAATGCACACTGAACTTGGCATTGGCGTTCAACTCTTCGGATCAATCATGGACATTGCTGATAAGACAAGGGACAACGTTAAGGCAAGAATTGATCAAGAAACATTATGTGATAGACCTAAGCTAAACATGATACCTCCTACCAAAGGCAAGGCATGGAAAAAGCCCAAGGCCGACTTCGTCCTGACGAGGCCACAAAGGAGGGAAGTACTAGAATGGTTCAAAACGTTAATGTTCCCTGATGGGTTTGCAGCGAATCTGATTAGGGGAGTGAACTTGACTACTATGCGAATTAACGGGGCCAAGACTCATGACTACCACTTGTGGCTTGAGCGGCTTCTTCCGGTGATGGTTCGAGGCTATCTCCCTGATCATGTGTGGCTAGTGTTGGCAGAGTTGAGCTATTTCTTCCGCCAGCTTTGTGCTAAAGAGATATCTGAGACCGTTATTAAGGACATGGAAAAAATGGCGCCAGTGCTCCTCTGTAAGTTGGAGAAGATCTTTCCACCTGGCTTGTTCACTCCGATGGTGCATATGATTTTGCACCTCCCGTCTGAGGCACGATTGGGGGGGCCTGCGCAGAATCGTTGGTGCTACCCAATTGAGAGGTGTCAGAAGGTTCTTCGAACGAAATGTAAAAATAAATGTAAAATTGAAGCTTCCATTGCAGAGGCATTCGTTTTGGAAGAGGTGTCAAACTTCACATCTAAGTACTATTCTGAGAACCTTCCAAGCGTGCATTATCCACCCTCTCGTTACAATATTGTCGAAAATGAATCGACCCTCAGCCTTTTCCAAGGGCAACAAGGAACTGGAAGTGAAGCGAGGCACAAGCAATTGACAAATGATGAGTGGCACATTATCATGCTATATGTGCTGACCAACCTTCGAGAAGTGGAGGCGTACATCAAGGAATTCCACTTGCAATTCTGGATTGCATCAAGGGAACCTACCCCATATGAATATGACACCCTTCTTAAAAAGGGTGCGGGAGCTGGAAAGCCCGATTTCATTTCTTGGTTCAAAACAAAGGTATTTAGCATTTTCTATCTGTCTTGCTCGTACGTGCGGATAATATAACTAACTGTCCTGCTTGCTTGCAGGCCCATACCGATGCGGCTATGAATCCCGAGCTGAGACAAATTGCCGATGGTTGTCGCTATAAGGTCAAGTAATTTTCAAGCTATGACGTTAACGGGTACCGCTTTCACACGATAACCTATGAGCAAAATCGTCCCAATCGAAAAACCACCAATACCGGAGTTTTTACGCTCGGAGATGATGGGGTGGAGTATTACGGAAGAGTTGAAGAAATATACGAACTCTTCTTTGATGGTTACAAACCTCTTACTCTTGTAACATTCAAATGCCATTGGTTCGATCCTCAAGTAGTGAGACGGACTCCTAATATTGGGCTAGTCGAAATTCGACAGTCCTCCGTCTACACAGGAGACGATGTCTATATTGCGGGTCAAGATGCCAAGCAAGTTTACTATCTCCCATACCCGTGCCAAACCGACGACCGTCTAAAGGGTTGGGATGTTGTGTACAAGGTATCGCCACGCGGTAAACTACCTTTACCAAACAATGAAGATTACAATACAAAGCCAAACACAGATGCTGGAGAGTTCTTTCAAGAAGATGGGCTAGAAGGGGGTTTCGTGATAGATTTAACCGAAGAGGTCGGAATGGAAGTAGACAACGAAACAGTTGTTGAGGACGACGATGCTGGAGATGTGGTTTTCAATGTCAACGACTTGAAATTACTTGAGCGATTACAATTAGGCATCGACGACGATGATGACATTCCCCCTTCGGTGCACGAGCAAGATGATATCGACATTCGTGATAGTGACGATGATAGCGCCGAGAGCTTAAGGGGCTTTGCCGAGTGTCCCTTGCACTCGGCAAACTCCCTGTTTCCCGTAGTGAGATGCGGCTCTAGGCCTTCGTCAACCTCAACTCCACGGCCTTCTTCTGGTCCCTGCTCATCACAGTGCAGCTGCTGGACAGGAACCTGTGCATGCGCACAGAAGGAGAGCCGCAGTCCTTCCGTTTCCGTCTGCTCTACACGTCCATCATCTTTGCACTCCTTGGCCTCGTCGGCGCGTATGCCGCTGGCAGTAGCAGGGAGGCGGATGCTACCATCTACGTCACAATTCTAGGTGGTGACGTTCTTATCTTCATCATTCTCCTCCGAGTGATTTTTCTCTATCGACGGCAAGGCACCTCTTCACCTACCATCACCGCCACTACTAGTTCGCAAACTAGCGATAGTGCTGATGATGGAGAAGCATCTGATGATGGAGAAGCAGCGGACAAGGCTCGATCTCTTGTTCTGTTGCTCGCTACTCTTGCCGCCACCATCACCTACGCAGCGGGTCTGGATCCACCCGGTGGCCTCTGGGAGAAAGACGGTGTCGGCTACAAGGCCAGCGACCCAATCCTCCAAACCACTCACCCCAGGCGATACAATGCATTCTTCTACTGCAACTCGGTCGCCTTCGTCGCCTCCTTGCTTGCCATCATCTTGGTCAAGAAGAAACTTCTTTTCCAGACTCATGCTTTGGAGGCTGCCATGATACTGGACCTGTTTGGCCTCTGTTGACGGTGCAAAAATCATGAATTCACCGTCAACATATCGGTAAATAAAAAGCTAACCACCAAGATTCTGTGCATAGTAGTTAGGAATTAACATACTTCCACAAGTTTTGGTGAATTTTGGATGCAGGAGTAAATAATGGAGGAAACTGGCCCTGACACGAAGAAATGCCAGGCCGACTGGCCCCACCATAGGCCGGCCGGCCCCCCTTGGCGGCCAAAGGCCTCGGCCTTCCTCCAGCAGGCTGTAAATGGGCTGAGATGACACAAACCAAAGCCTGTTCAGCAGAATTCCACCGATATACCGTCTGGTGGGCTGTTTGGGCCTCAACTTGGCCCTTACTCAAGTTCTGCCGCCCCCACGAAGTGACCGACCTTCGGACCGACTTCAGGAGGTAATCTGGAGCGTCCACGCAAGAGGCGGTGCGGAACCGACACAAGGGATGGCCGGCCGGCCTGGCTTGGCAGCCCCGTCACTCCACCTCGCGCTATAAGATGCTCCCTGTCCTAAGGACCCTATAAATACCCCTGGTGTCCGCAGGAACAACTCGCACCTCACTGATCCAAGAGATCCATTACTCATTTGTACAAGTAGAGTTATTATTTGGGAGTTAGAGTAGAGTAGAGTAGAGTGAGGGCTCTTCTCGAGGTTCCGGAAGTCTTCTCGGAGTTTCGGTATTGTTCTTGTATCTTAACTCTTGTAGAATTACTCTTTATTTATTTATATAATTATTTCTGTAATTATTTAGTTTATTCTTTATTTATTTCTTTTAGTAATTCTTTCTATTTAAGTTTATTTACTTAGTTAAGCTAGTGCTCATAATAGTCTTGTTGTGGGTTTCGTCATTGTGTCTAAGTAGTATGAGTGAGTGCTTTACCGAAATGGAGTTCGCGCTTAGTGAAAGCTATGCTACATTCTTAGATAGGGCTATTCTCTCGATCAAGGATAGTTCCTCTAGGATAGTTGTAAGCGCGGTGCTTAGAACTATACCTATGCACGATTGGCGTGTGTCTTTACGGAGGACGGTAGCCCCACGTGTGACAGGCGTGTTCAGGACTTTGAAATCCGCCACGTTCAAAGGCAAACCAACCGGGTTCTCAATAGCGGTTAGATCCCAGGGGGAACCTGCAGTATTGGGGTTCAGTACCAATCCTGGCACGATGGCCGTGCTCCGAAACAACATGACTTGAATGTGCATAACCTTAGCTATAGTATATAACCTTGTAGAATTAATTGCTAGAAGTAAATAGATGTAAGATTAACACCTAGGAATCTTTGTTCTATC